>DWAJ01001038.1:0-25466 GCA_018238005.1 Eurema mandarina
AAAGATTTGGGTTGATAGATTTTAGTATTACTTTTTGTATCTGGCAATATTTGTGTAGCTTGGTGCCGGCTTGTCTGATTTTTTATTATCTGTTGCATGTTGAAAATTCGTTTTGCGTTAATTTAAATTTAGAACTGAATTTGTTTACAAAATTATTAATTAAATCAGAACAGAAAGTTAAAATTAAGTACGTTGTTGTAAAATACAAAAAAAGGTTATTGCTAGACTCGTTTTGGTAATCTATGGCCTTTATCTTTTAATGTTGATGTAATAACATTAAGGTGGCGTCTTATTAAAGATACAAAGCAGCACAAATTGAGTTATTATATTTAATAGACGACGCGACGCCGAAGACGTGATGCTTTCTAATAACTTACAACACATTACAGGTGAGCTCATTAAGCTACCTCCATACACTTAAAATATAATGTTAAAATGTCTATATACTTATCAATTTCAGACGATTTGATTGTTCGTTTGAATTTCGTGGTTGTGTAAAAAAGTAGGTATTTTTATACAATGACCGAAAATATATAACCTTCATTACTATTTGTTAAATTCAATTTAAATTTATAGTTACATTTGTGATTTTGTGTTATCATTTGATCTAAGAAAGTGTGAAGGAAACCTAGCTCTAAACCAAGGGATGGTCCGATGACACGAAGTTATAAATATATATATCAAAACTAGAATAAAAATAAAAATAAAGATTTTAAACTCTTGGCATTTAATAGCGGTCGTTACAAAAGAATCTGAATTAATGTATAATTTTACTAATTATAAAAAAATGAACTTACGAAAAGCTCTAGAATAGTAGTATGAACTTCTTGCTTCTATAATTGTTTATAATATGAGGACATAAGCATTATAATAAAAAATAATCAATGAACAAGCAAAGGAAAACGCTTGTATGAGGTCAGTCAGTGCACAGCACAGGTGGTTTATTGCTCTTAGGAATGTAACGTATGTCGTCCAAAAACATCTTCACAAGCTATTTACTAGTAACACTTGACCCATTTTTTTAGATGATCTAACAACAACTTTGGAAACATACGTAAAGAGACAGAAACTTTTAATCGAATGCTATAATACTAATTATTAAAAAGCATTCGCATCGTTAACGAAAAAATATTTAATATGATTTTTTTAGTAGTTTTATATATTTTGTATATTATATACTAGCTAGCTTGATTCCACACGAAGTCTTCATTGATGTCCACGAGATTGAAAACGCTTATCGAATTTTGGAGCTTAATCTACTCTAACAAAGAATCTTATGGAACATTAATTCAACATTTTGTTGTCAAAATGTATAAACAAAAAGTTTTAGCTTTTATTTGAAGTTGCTCACAAAACTGTATCGAAACTAGTTAAAATCAACGTCTATTGTGTTCGGAGTACAGCTGCAGATGTTAACGAGTTAAACACTTACTAGTTAACATAAATGATGATTTAATTTTATATCTATAATATATTGTTTACAACATATTAGTCTTGTATATTCGGCATCGTGTTTAGTCAGTACTCTCTCAGACATGGCTACAAGTCTAGCCGATCATTAAGGCTGATCCATTACACCTGATTGATGAATACCTTCTTTCTCCTAGAGATAGCGTGGGCTTCCTGTACCGTAAGCATAAAGACGTTGAGTCTAATTAACCATTGTTTAATAATCGTAAGGCGGCGAAGGTTAATTAGTGCATTTAGGTTTACCTTTCAAGAGGTTATGAAGGATGTATAGGGTTGAGACTTACTTTGAAGGATTGTGCATAATTTGCTGCGGACACCGAAATAATGTAGTTCATATTCCTTCTTAAATGGTATAATTCATGTGTATAAATCATTTATATTTTTACTAACGTGAATATACGTATCATATTTTGTCACTGTCGCCAATTCGTTAAATTCAGTTAAAATTTAAATATATTTTTGTCTTCAGCATATTATTTCCCATATATTTTTCTGTCAATTGTATTAGGCAATAGAACTTGTAATAAGGGGTAATTTCGTTACCAAAGTAAATACTTAAATAACAAAATTACGAGAAGTCTTTGTTTATATTGCTAGGTAGGTGCTTGAAACTTACTTCATACATTGCGTATTCCAATCAACCTAAAGTTACATACAAAATAGGTACTAACAAGTATTCTTTGTTGCTAGACAAATAACCTTTTGATTTTGATTGTGAAATGTCATTGAAAACGTCCTTTGAACAAACAATACTACATTATTCATATTGGAATCTGTTAGGACGTTGTCTTTACATACTAGGTGTGAGTCGGTAAGAGACAAACGCCAACGAGTAAACAGACAAAGCGACACTACCGAGACTGCACTGCAAACTTTAAACTATGAACATTATGTGCAGGTTAAACTTACTGGCTAGCCGATATGGCTTGGAATATTACCGTCTGTACCGTCAACAAAAAAAGGTAGATGCATATAGTGATCTAATCATTTTTTTAATTTATAAAATTTTTATCCACAAATTTATTTTATAATGTATGATTGCTAGTTAATACCGCGCAATATATATTTAATCTATAATTATGAAATCAGAACATATTATGGATCACATAGAAATATTATTCTACAAAAAACATTTAGGTACATTTGTGTTGCTTAAAATTAAATAAATTTGGTAAAAAAACAAGTCAACAAAAAAGTCTTCAACTGTTACTAATAAGTTTCTTGACTGAGCTGCATACAGCACGAAACGGTCAAAGAATTATTTGTGTTTTAAATAAAAGTTCAATATCAATAAATAGCGCTGTCATTAATTTTAAAGGATTTATTCATACATTCGACAACGAACACGCATGTCCACGCTAAAACGTCAAATGACAATACTATAAAGACATTATTAATAACCATCACCTCAATAAATAATATGAAATAGCTTTAAATATGTATGGATGATTATAATCAAATTTGACGTGTAGTTTTATCTTGACGATCTGCGAATACGTTTTGAAGAGTTATTGTTAATAGAGTCGAGACGATGTGATGTATCTGTTATCGTATTTAACCCCAAATCGCGAATACTTGACCTGACCTGTGTCGCATTAGCGGCAATTGCTAGAAAACTCTTTGATTTTTTTAACAGACTTCAAATAAACAAGGAGGTTTCTCGACTGTATGCATATTGCTTTTTGCAAATCAATACTTAAGTATGCACGCTTCAAAATATAGCTTCGCGTCTAATCGGATTATTCATATAATATATGTATAGCTTAATATGGATAATAAATAAATTTGGTGAATCTTTTTTATTTTCGATTAATAAGTGGTTTATATCGTTAACATAAGACGAGAATATTTTTTTAAGTGTAATAATTAAAAGCAAATATGTACAAAGTGTATGCGCACAACTTATAATCCGGGTATCGTATTATAATCAATTATTCAGAACTATTTTGACAAAAATATTTGATAGCATGTTTTATTGCAATATTGCATGAAATTAAATATTGATTCTTAGATCTAACGATATTTGTCATGCATATTCATATTCATGCATGTCATGCATAATAAGTATACGGTAATCGCTGATAAATTTTCTTTTGATTTTTGTGTCAAACCTTATAATTGTAATAATATTATCAACTATTAAAGATAATAATCATCTTGTTTTAAAACCATAGATAGCAACATATCTACTAATTGACAAAGCTAACTGTTTAGTGGCATAAGGTTTAAAATCATTTGTTTTGCGTTTTACAAAGAAGAAGACGTGAATACTTTTCGGAAGTCAATTTATTACTAATTTTTGATTTTTTAACTCAGTAGTTTAGTAGACTACATATATTAATGTTAGTGATGCACCTTGTTGCCGTTTAATATCGGTTTTGTGTATTAGATTTGAATTGACATTATTTAAAAAAAAGTTTAAAAAGTTTTTTACAAATTTTAAAAGCCGCATTTATGCATGTTTCGCATTATCTTCCTCTTTTGCTCGTACTAAAAAAACTGCATGAGAATCGATTGCGTAGTTTGAAAGATTTCAGCATACAAGTGCAAACGGGAGAAGAAAACGACTTTTATTACTTTACATACTAATGATATGTCTTACATTGTTAATGATTTTTTCAAAATAGTGTTTATGTAACAGGATGAGGGTAAGTTATTCTATGAAGGACTATTACAGTGAATAGTATAAACGTTAGAAAGGTGGACATATACATTTTGTATAATCCGTATCATTACCATGTGCGTGCGCGCAGGCTCTCATTTGTGGCAATTTGCTGACTTGTCACATAGGCCTCGGTAATTGCAGCAATGAGGATGCCACGCTATAATCACGCTAAACTCGATTGACAGTTATTGGTATTTTTACATAATACGTATATTAAAACGGTTTCAGTTTTCACTCTTGTTGACGCTTCGTATCATAGTTTAAAAATCTGTTGAATAGTTTTTAAGATCTAATCGAACATAAACAGACGACGGAAAGCGACCTTTTATTAAATGAAGTGATTTAACATTGGTTCGTACACACTAAATCTCAATTCAAATCAACATAACTTTTCATAGAAAGCAATCTTAATACAGCAAGCATTCCAGATTAAAGTCCGTTCCCTAAAGGACATCACATGATAATTTCCTTAGCACAAGAAAATATCATTAATCAATAAACGGGACGCGGAATGAGATCCAATAACAGTGTTAATCAAAAAGCTCGCAAAAACCTTATTTATGCATTAATAGCAAAATAAGAACCCATGTACGTGTAACTAGCGGTTGATTTATCGTTTCGTATCAAATCATCATTACCAGACCCGTTACAAAGATTTCATTATCACGCGGGAACAATTATAATTCTTATTCATACGCAAAAAATTGAACTTTGAACTTTCCTTTACCGAAAGTAGAAAGATGAACAGACTGCAAACATAGCGATGGATTGAGATATAAATTCCACAATGCCTCAATGTGTTGGCAATTTCCTTCTTATGACATTGGCCAATTATTGTCTAGCAGATGGCGATAAAAACCGCAAGCGATGGCATACCGCGCTTCGATTGCTGGCATTTCGACGTCGATCAAAGATTTAAGTTGGTCGTTTTCTCTTGAGTTTTGGGTCTATTATCGTTGAGCAAACTTTTTGTTGGATATAACGCGTGCGTGTCTCGTGCGTGGATAATGGTCTATTGCAGTTTTATAGAGTAACGTTAACGCGATGTGATGTACGGGTACTGATCGGTGTATATGATTGAGCGCTTGGTATTTGTATTATCTATCGTACCTTTTTTATTTTGCTATATATAAGTTCTGCAAAGATCATCTAACTTGTTTGGTTGGATGAACTATTATTAATATTGCTGGATGTAAAAAGACAACTGATTATTTTATTCTTGGAAGGAAAACTCATTCACGATTAGAAATAGCGGTCGTCGGTAGTTCATTAATAGAATGGTATAGAAGTATCCTATCATAAAAAGGTCTTCGAGGAAAGGACGCAGCTACATAGTAGGCAAATACTATCCCGTTGATGGATTATCCGCGAAGTTATTAAGGCTATTGAAACAAGAAACGCATTATCTTCACCTTGCTCTATCAGAACCAGTTTCACGTTTATTCAATTATTTATTGGAAATATATACATCTATAACACTTTTAAATCGCAGATGTTTTTGGCTATTGTGATTACCGATAAGAGTTTATTTCTATTGTTAAATATAACACAGTATTAATAAGCAATAATTTTAATTATGTTAATTAGAATGGGACATTTTGTATTTAAGGTGGATATATTTTAATTGTCTATTTACATAAATTTTAGTTCGTTTAGAAATTCTGACAACGTTGCATCAATATGGCTATAATGTATCAAAATAATCAACATTTCTATCTATCATTCGTCAGTTCAAATCCATTTGTTAGATGAAAATCGACAGAAGCTTGCTTTGAATCAATATTTTCAATCAAATGCTTTATCTAGAATGGATACTTTGATCCAAATAATAAAATTACATTACATTAGAGGTGAAAGTCGATAACTCTAACAAGAAATAACTTCGTGCTTAGAATTATAATAATAAATACATACTAGATTTTGACCGAATGTGTTCATAGTAGCTTACCTTATGACATCATAGCGCTTTCTTGCTTGCCTTTAAAAATCTGAAAAGAAAGGAAATACTTATGAAATTATACCTTTCATCATATTCAATAGAATTCATGCTATAAACCTAGATTATAATTAAAATGTGTTTGCTAGAAAAATGTAATTAGTAGTACGTAGATATAATACATTGATTTTCTATTAACTTTTTCTTTAATAGACTTAGAAATATAGAACCTCTTCTTTACTTTAAAAACAACAAGTCTATTTATTACTTTTTTAAACATTTAACACTTATGAACTAGGCTTATCACCGTTGACGGATGTAAGCGAATAAAAGCAAGCCACTTATAAAAATAAGGTTACTAAACATATAATATATGCGTATAGTTCATTCATTTAACCAATTATAGCGAGGGTGACCGTAGGCTTAATTATGATTAGTTTCAATCTTATCTCGACGAGTTTGAGGTGAGTATTGTTGTATAGTGCGATATGGTAGGACGGTCTGCGCTCGAGCATGGAGCATGACTAGCCAGCCATGACAGCTTACTTCTTCCTGGGTTTTTGAGACGGAAATAATCGAATTAATTAACACGGGCAATGAGATGAACTCGTATTTCAATAGGTGTTATACTAAGTTTCTTTTTATAGATTAGCTATATCGTCTTTTTATACGTAACTATTGGTTCTGCACTGGGAGAAAAAAATTATTACTTTTCGTCATATTTAAAGTTAATTCTTTCAATTTATTATAATGTAATGTAGGTATTATTTAAAACCATTTTAATTTTGTGTCCTCTTTGAGGTTATAAACAAGAGACAAGTAGAGAATCATATTTATATTACGGTCCATCCATTTGCAAGGAATCAAAACATAAATACATTAATTTGAAAAGCAATTTAGCTTACTTTGAATTCCCACACTTAGCGACCACAAACAGTTGCTCTAAGCTCTGAAGCTGGGTTTGTAAAAGCAAGCTCCATGGACTTCCTAGGCCCATGACGTAATTGGTCCTAAACCGTTCGGTTAATTATACTTTAAAGTTTTAGTAGAATACAGTAATTCTCACATACATTCGAAGTTCGCTGGGTCAGCCGGTTAACAATAAAAGTTAGTCGTAACCTTTGTTGTTTTCATTTTAATTCTTCAACTGTTTGTGGCATTAGTGCATCTGAAAGCAATTTTTCCCTTTGAAAAGCCCAAGTAGTCTAATGCATAATTAATTATTAATGCGAAAATCAAATTTAAGATACAAATTAGATTATTTTAAAGTTTGCAATAAGAATCTCTATGCATCTAAATGGACTGAAAACGTATATAACATTGAATTGCGCTTTTAAGAACCCCAGTTAAAGGCTAGGGTCACTTGATATCAAGTAATAAGCATGCTTAGTGCGTAAGCTATTTGTCTAGATGTCAGACGGAGATCACGGTACCAAATTAATGTACCAGACAATGTATAGGTATAGCTATTGTTACCTACCTATTATTGTATGGCCTATATTATTTGTAATTTTTCTTCTTCTTCTTGGTTAAATGGCAGTGCTGCGTTATCGCAATTTTGCCAATGTCTGGTTGGGTGTAGATAAAATATGTTTGAGAGTCGATTATTTTGGTTGTGCCAATAAGCAACACGTGCTTTCAATACCACAGCCAAACATCGACCTTTGTAATTTCTGTATAAACTTTTTGAAAATATTTGAATGATCATCAGTCTACCTAAAAGGTAAAAAATCAACCATCCTTCTTAATGTTTTATAATCATTTAAATTGTTTCGAAATTATTATGTTTACATTAACAATTGTAAACTTTTTAAAAATATTATACCTGGACGTCATGGAAAATCTTTTGTAAAAATTTCCTTAAAATATGTATCCAAATATCTTTTTAAAATCACTAGATCGATAAGATAAATATGTGATCTCATCGCAGACAACCAACAGAAGATCTATATTCCGGATCCGCATCTTACTAGAGTCCTAATTAGTATGAAAAACATCGCTCAAATTCCGTGTATGTTTAGAATGGCAAAAAGGACAAATCGCTTCTTAACTTTTAGATTCCAATCGCTTTGAATACAACGTTAGTCAAATATTTGTCGAACTTCAATGTTTAAATACACTCAATTAAGTATGCTTAATATTCCACATGAAATAACAAGAACAGACTTCTTGTTGACCGTTACACCTTTTTACTAAAGTTCGGAAAAAATAGATTTATTGATATTGACAATACTACACGAAGTACTTTAATTTTTCGTTCCAGTGTAAATATTTAAATAGTAAGACAAAAAATTCTACCAACATAGTTTTATTAGCATTATTATTACCGATATAGATTATATTAGGTTTTCCTTCTACTGTCATACTTCTGTTTAGTTTACTTATAGAAAACGTAACTAAAAAGTAAATAAGTGTAATACATTGCTTCGTCGTTCTGTTTTTTGTCTTTATGGTCAAACCTTAAGACACTAACATGTTACTTGTTAAACTTTTTAGCAGTGATTTCCAGAAAAATAATTTTAATATTATTTCACTACGATACTTCTATCGTCGCTTTTATAGTACTTCAATTAAAAGTTATGTTTTTTAATTCCTAGTTTATTTTACACACGTATAAACTGTCTAACATGTAAAACTTCTTTCGAAATAAAAACTGTGAAAGTAAGACTGCGTAAATTTCATTTAATTAGACATTATAAAAATTTACATCTTAAGATCAAAGAACAAACGTAATGAATATAAAAGAAAATAATTTTGTTTTACAAACATTTTAAAACCTGAAACGTTAGAGAAAGCTCTACCACACACAGCGTATGCGTAAATGTTGCAACTGTTAACATTTTATTTTGCAAATAAACAAATACTGGGAAAATAAATGTATGCAAAGTGTAGTTAGAGACATTGCAGGGACGTGATTGCACATTAGTGTTGCCAGTTAACACGACAAACATTTTGCCAGAATTCATTGTACTTTGTGAAGCGGTGTTATGAAAACGTAAAACACATCGTCGCGAATTCTCAAAATGACTATGTTGTAGACGCTTTTTGTTAATCTTATAAGATTTATTTCATTATAATATTGCCACTTTAAGTGGCACGGTAAGAATTTAGAAAAAAAAAATATTTACATACAGAACATCATAATTTTATAACATACTAAGATATTTAATGAAAAATAATTAATTATTGTTAGTGTTTATTTGTTTTTATTTATTTAAAAAAAATATGCGTTTATTAATTACAATGGAACGCTACGACTACGAGTATTATCTATGAACATAAATTGGTATTTAAATAAAAAGACGAGGATAATCAGCACATTTCATTTTATCTCTATAAACGCAAACTAAAAAGGAGGATCTTCTCAATTTAGCTCTGACATATTTACGTACAGTTAATAATATAAGGTATTACTGTTTAGTAGGTATCTACATCTATTTCTATAAAATCCTCGCTATCGTTTAAGTAATAGTCTCTCTGAAAAAGCTTTTATAAGCATCAAGCCACTCACATTTATTATTTTCCTTGCATGTTAAAACAGTCGAGCCCTAAGCATTCCGTAAGCTACGCCACTAACCATCAGGCTACGAAATAATATCGTTATTTACAGCCACGTTTTATGGATGATCTCAGATTGAAGACATCATCATTCGATGCTTCATATTTTTGCTATTTGACGGGATACACATTAAAATAAGCCTAACGAAGTTGGTTTGAACCATAAAAGCATAACGAATCGCATAAAATAACTAGTTACAGGATCGCGTGTACAGCTTCACCTTCCGTTATGACTGACCGTTACCAAATCATATCATATGGATCCGAAAATAACGGCGTGTGGGCAACATTTAATTATTTTACGAGAGTTTAAATAGATTCACGGTGTTGCGCAAACTGCCAGAAATGTGAGATTCACTTTTCGCGTCTACGAGTTCATTGACTGTTTCAGGATTTTTTTTGGCGTATAGTCCTTAGCTCACGATTTGCCCTGGTTAATTAACTTTAAAAATAAATAGAATGGAAAAAGGAAAGCTGAATTCAGCTGATAGTTTGGTATATTTATGCACACACAAGGCTTCATATAGTTTTAAAATATCTATGAATTTTAAACGTTAACAATGAACAAAATCACTTTTTATGCCTACAATTAGATTATTCGCAAAAAGTAGTATGTAATAAACCTTACCTTTCAGTTGCGTTACACGAAAGTTTGAACCCGATTACACTACCTATCTCATTAAATTTAAACAGAGCTGTGTAAAAACCCCTGTCACAGAATAAACATATTATCTTAATAGGTTTGATGGTAGCCAATGGTAGCGTATGACCGTTACACCGACGGCGGAGACCGCCTCTTAGGCGGCACCTCACCGTTAGCATCAAATACGAATTGATCTTGTAATGATCTCACTTCATGTTTATACAAACGTTCAACGATTACTGGAAACGTCATCATTAGATATACTTAGATTGTTGAGTTAGAAAATCATGTTAGTTAGCTATATGAAATGGAATCAACATTTCAGTCATTTATTTTGTTCGCTAGTTACATTTTCCTTAGTCTGAGTTGTGGATTTTTAACTGTACAGTATGGCACATAACTACTTATTAATTAAAAATAAACATATCTTCTAAATAGACCAACAGGCAGACATGGAAATTATTTTTAAGTATTATTTCTAAAAACCAAAAAGGGTTCTTTTTACGTTCAGCAGACTACAAAAGGTGCCATAGATACATAAATAGGTATAGACATACGCTAGCAAAACTTGACAATAATTAATAAATAAAAAAACCTTAACCTTAATTTAAAACAAAGAGTAAGGCCTTACAAATCAGCTTAGTTACTAACCAGCGTATTTTCACAAGACACATCATTTCCACCGATACCTCACACGACAATGCACTCGAACACAATACACAATCACTTATTATGTACATATAATATTGTATGCGTCAATTATCTGCACTTATTATTGAGGGCTCTTTTTATGCTGTGGGAACCGGCCGGAACAATATCGTCGGAAGCGTTCTCATCGAATCTTGAAAAACCTATAGGATTCCCATGCTGATGCTAAGTTCATAGCTCTATTGATGAATTGCTTTATATTTATGTTAGTTTTTGTATCTTTATGATTGAGTATTGAGCTACATTTAGCGTTGCGTGTCTTTCTGTATTATTATCGTTTTAATATCATAGTTGCTTTTGGCTGAAAGTATTAATATACATAGCATAGAGTATGCTTTATACATCTGTATTTCAATGCAATAAGTAGGGTATATTTATATTTTGTATCACAGTAACACATCGGTACGGTTCAAAGAGGATGTAGGTTTTACCTACGCTCACGGTCTAATTTGCTCTAAGCAGAATATATACTAAATTTTTTTTTTTTTGAAAATTCTTACCGAAATTTCTTAGTAGACCATAGATATCTTTTCGCAGACATGTACTAAGTCGCCTGTACATTTTAATCATATGCACGCCACCTAATAATTAATTAACATTGCAATTAACTCTATGGCTGCATAATTTTTGAATAAAGTAACATAAATAACTCTTCTCTTTATATAATTAGATAACGTAATTTCTATTATATGATGTTTGCTTTATATAACTATTATAATTCATTAAAATAATTATTCCAAACTAAGGCTATACTTTGGGCACAATTCGAAAGTCTCGCCTTAGCTGAAATATGAATATTTAAATTATCATTTCTATAACTGTAAATTATGCACATAACACTATCTTATTTTAATTTTTGCAAATTTCTTATATCTTAATACGGTTATGAATAATACCTACCTCACGGTAGAAACAATTTAACTAAATAGTGATAAGGAGGTCAAAATATTGTATATTGTAATAAACTGTAGCTGTTGTCGCCTATTAAATTTAATAAATAAACTTTTTATTTAATTAATTTGTAGATTTGTTTTTTTCTCAAATTACAATCAATGTTTCTTATTCAGATTAGCTGTTTTTTTTGAAGATTATCCCGTTTATAATATGTGCATTAAATTCATATAATTATTAAGTTATGGCTTCATATAAATAAAAAAAAATTGTTAAGCAGATTTGCTTTTTCGCGACGATATCCTCCTAAAGATATTAAAAAAATATTATGAGCTTTTTCATCAATAAAAAATTTTTGATGTCTTATTCGTTTTAAGTCTTATTTAGATGGAGGATTTCTTAAATATTAAAATACAAATATTAACCTAGTGTTTTTATAACCAATACATTAATACATACATTAGTACATTTTATACTATAATACTTATACAAACTTATTTTCATATAACATTAACTTACCAATTATATCAATAAAATGCACTGCAATTATTGCACAGATAGCAAAAAGAAAAGCATATTAAAAAAAATCTAACCACAATCACTACTGAATATTATCTATGCTGGATACAGATAAAAAATGTATTTTCGCGCGCACGCTAACCGCGGGAAAACGTATGAGCGTATTCGCGAACGCATACACGAGGTGACTCGCCGGCGCCACGCGTGTCGGATAAATGGCACCTGTCCCGTGTCCGACAATCTGAACAGATCTGGGATGTTACATTCAAATCAATTTGTGACATGCTTTTGAATATGGAACACTTAATATGAGAGCTTTTTGCTTGATGAAGCGTGAAGATTGAAGAAGAAATGTTTTGCAGGATAATATAATAATATGTAGTTAGTAGAGTTATTAAATAAGACACTATTATGTTAATCAAGTTTTTATTTTTAAATAAATAAAATTAATGATAGGTATATAATAAATGTGCCAGTTTATTAATGTGTATGGATCTTAGTATCTTAATTCTTTACTTGAGCTTTAATAATCGCATTAATTAACAATTAAAGGAAGTAACAAAATAATGTACTATATTGTGTATCTACTTATTTGATGTAGATGATTATTTGTTCATTACAAACAAAAATTACATTCTGCATTCGCAATAATATTTGAGATGTGGAAGTATTTTAAAGATATATCTACTAACGTTACTTTCTCGTGCAAAAAATTTTCAAGGTATAAAATTTAGTTTAGAGCTAGCTTAGCTAATAGTAATCATGAAGTCTATAAATCTTTTTTGAATATATTCATAATACATAATATTATGCAAAATAAACGTTTTTGAAAGAAGGAGATAACGAAGCAAAATATCTATGCTTAAAGAAGCTTTCATCTCAAACGATTGTAAAGGTAAAAAAGATAAATTAATGTATTCCTACCTATGTATGTTATAGTATTATTTCACATAAAAGCTACGAATAATTGCTTTGTGGGGTTATCTATTGATATGTGATTAGGTAACAAAAGAAATGTAAATCCAATATTAACATGCATTGAGTCGAGGGACAAGAATCACCGTATATTCATAGGTACTCAAATTTTTGATATTGATTGATGTGCGTCAGACAAATTTTAACTAGTCGTTTGATTAGATTGAGTTTTCAATACGGTAGTTAGTTGATCAGATTAATTCGTATTACACCGAGAACGAGGTATCCATTCAAGATTAAAATAAAATATTTTTACAAGTTAAAATTTTATTTTATTTTTTTTTACAAAAGCTTTAATCACATTATTAAATAATACATACAATACTAGTTATTGTTAGTAAAAGTTAAAAGAATTAAAAAATAAATAAAAAGTTTTTATGGCAGCGGTGGGATTCGAACCCACGCCTCCGAAGAGACTGGTGCCTTAAACCAGCGCCTTAGACCGCTCGGCCACGCTACCGATGAAGATCTTTATGAAATAATGGAACTGATTCGGATCTGTCTTGAACGATTTAAAAATAGTCACATTAAACTATGCACTATGCTAAATACCTTTAAATATTCTAGTCTAGTAATTTAGCTCCTTTGGAAACTTTTATTAAACTGCTTACATCTTTCGTTTCACTGTGAACTTTATTCCATTACTGCCTACACCTCGTTGTATAAGCACATGCAGCTTTGTGGTTATAAATGAACATTTTCTATAAAGGAAATTACTGCAATTGCCGTTGTATGATCTGCTACTGTAATTGAGCCCATACATTACAATGTTTCATACTTTTACTGAGACTAGTTACACGTAGGATCAATTAAAACCATTTACTTTACAATATAATGGCTAAGTTGTTACGTAACCATCTAGTTACGTTTATTTGCCAAATATATTTTATATGTACCGGCTTTAATACTAAGATAACGTCTTCGAAATTGCTATAGAAAAGAAAAGGTGTAAGTAAATATATAGAACATATACGAAGTTACTAGAAAGAAAAGAGGAATAATAAAACGTGTTATATCATGAGGTATACTTCACACATAGTGTCAGTATTTAATAGAAATGTTTTCATGTCATTATAATGTATTTCGTTTTTGAATATAATTAATTCATTTAAAAGGATATGATATTATGACTAAGCCAAATAGGTAAAGTAATTGCTTAGACTTAGGAGATTAATAAAACACCACATCTCTATAAACGTGTAGTATCAAAATATATTTTTACAATACGGCGTCCTTAAGATTAAAGTAATTACAAATATATCTAACGATAAATATAATATTAATGTTTAAGGAAAGAGAAATATACAATTTTTATTCACAATAATAAAACCAATTCACGAAACCTAAATATTTAAATATTAATTGCACAACCGGCCGGTCTTTTCAAATTTACAAATAATTATAAAAGAATTAAGATGTTTAAAATTAACAGTCAAAATTTACATTCAAACATGAAAAAATATATAACACTTACTAAACAAATTAATATTTATCTACTCTAAAAACTATAACAATATATCCCTTATATTTACATATATATTTTCTTGAGGTATATCTCGGTGGCTAAATCTTATACATAAATATATTCACAATTCTATAAGCTACGCTAAATATGTACAAATTTCTTATTTAGTAAGCATTCTACATATTTTCTGCTTTATTAAGGTACGTATCAACATCCTACCGATTGAACGAATGGCGGATCCTTAATCTTAGCAACCGATGCTTTTGAATCTCTACCATCTCTACCAGTCACAATTGAAATAACACTCTTATGTTCGGAATCACTATCACCACTTAGAATAATATTCGTTTCCCCGACGAAACCAGAATCTATCTGTTCCTGACTTCTAGCCAATTTATCTTGCTGCTCATTTTGCAAGCGCAGTTCATCGTACAGTCTCTTAGAATCGTTATAATTCCCGAAAAAAACTGAATCAGTTTCCACACTTTCTCCTCCCGATTCACTTCTACCATCACACAGAGATTCTAATTCATCTGTATCGGATTCTATTTGAAGCTTACTTAAAGCTGGAATCGGTTTTGCAATCACATCCGGAGCTATGAGTTTCGGTTTTATTTGCATTAAGTATCTCGCTCGACGTTTCGATTCATTAGAATCGGTGCTAAGATATCCGGAGTCTTCGGTTTTGCTAAATTTCTTTAGTTCTCTTTTCGGTCGCGATCTTACTGATCGTCGAACTGATTTTCGCGTTGCATTATCTGTTCTGAGTTGAGGTGGAAATCTATCTCTTTCTTCAGACGACCTCTGTTGGTCGCTTTGTGGACTTTTCAAACAGGAATCATTATTTGGTATGACCTCAGCTGTGTGTGTGGAAAAATTCGTTTCACTTTGCTGATTAGTTTTTGGTTGGTCCATGTTTTTTAAATAGTCTGATAATTCTTGAGGACTATACGGAACGCTTCCACGTCGTTCGAAATATGGGGGTAAATCGTTGTTTTGATTCCCTCTAGTTTTTGCTTCATAGATTTGCCTCAAACTTCCTATTTTTCGAGTGAAAGCAGCTTCTGGTGGAGTTTTTTCTTTTTTAGGTTCTGAAATGTTCGATTTACTCTTAAAACTTCCACCGGATTTTAATAAAATTTTATCTACGCATTTTTTGTTGCTTTCATTAGTTTCAGTCGATTTCTTTGGTTTACGATCAAGAGTGTCAGGATCAAAATCTTCAACCTCTTGCTTTCTTTCTTCTATTGGGGAGCCTCGAACTTCAATGGTCAACGGTCCTGGTCGATTTTCTTTGTTATATATTGTATCGCTACTATTTACAAATATATCCTTAGTGTACACAGAGTTCTTAGACTCAGGCTCAACCGCCATATGCTGCAATGACGAAAAGTTGCTATCAATAGCATTTTTTAGGTCACGCCAACTACGTGAAAGTCTTTCTCGGCAGGTTTGTAGATTTTGCTGATAAGGTACATCATCTTGAGTTAAGTCCGAAGCAAAATCAAAGGAAAATCTTCTTTGTTTATCAACTGCTCTCTCTAAGCTGTCGTAATCTAAATCGATCTCCCTTTGTAAATAAAATTCCTTTTTACGGGTTTCACATAATTTTTTATCTTCAAAGTATGGTGAATCGGCTGCGACTATAGGTATTACTATTTTAGGGACCATTTCATCTGATTCGTTATAGTATATCTTTTGCGATCTGCTTCTTTGGCACTTATTTAATTCGCGTATGACAGCTTCCATTTTCTTTTTTACTTCTGGCAACACGGGTTCTGGTTCTTCGATGCTATCGATGACGTGAGCTGGAGGTGGAGGCGGAGGAGGTAATTTCTTTCTAACACGCCTCGTTGCATGATTCAAAGATCTCTTATTCTCTTGGCCATCGTTATTTGTTACTAGATTTGGATTGTTGTTAATATTCGCTTGGTTTTGACTATCTGAACTTACTACAGTATCTTTATCGGTCGTAGAAACGCGGTTATCATATATTAACTCCTTTAAAATTGATTCAGAAATTATTAAAGTCTCCGAATCTTCGTCTCGTAGTGGTTCTGCTGGGTTTATAGCCATGTCTTCGCTATCCTTTGGTTCCATGATTCTTGGAGTTCCACTAACTTTAGCTATTTTTGCTGGTCTTGTACCCGTAGCGTTTGGTGTTGGTACATCTTCTAGCCACCTTTGAACGATTTTCTGTTTATAATCATCGCTGACACATGTTTTGCATGAATTGGAGCGAATAAGGCCTGTAGTTTTTTGACTCTTTGTACTGCTGTCGCAACCTGGACATCCACCACAGTGAATGGATCGCCTACTGTTTTCTCTTTTAAGGCTTATAGCACTAAATCTTCTACCACGTCTAGCACATGGTATGTCCCAACCCAGGTCTATCGTATGATAAGATTCTTCTTCTGGTATATCAGACAAGTGTGGTATAAACCTTTTTGATGTCATTTTCTCTTTAGCAATACTCATCACTTCGCGCAATTTATTTAGAAAGTCAACGGCTGCTGGTGGAGGATTCTAAAATTGAATTTCAACAATTTTAAATACAATTAAAGTTTAACAATTCGTACCGAAAATATCTTTACTAACCTTAAGATGCTCAGTCTCAAAGAAAACAGGATTGAAATATAGTTTCCTCCTCACAACTGGTTGTTCGTCTACGGTATTTTGAATATTATCTGCAACGTTATTATCGATACTGCAGTGCAAGATTGATAAATCTGAATGTGGAGCCTTTTCCATTTCAGGAGAAGCCGAACGTCGTTGTAATCTTTCATTGATTCGTTCAGGCGTTGAAGTAGCGCGTATTGGTGGTCTTACTGGTTTTTTTCTTTTAGTATGAATCACTGCAGATACGATGTTGGAATTTATTTCCTGGAATAAAATATATCAAAGGGTAACTCTTATATACCTTATTAAACTACCCAAAACATAAAGATGAAATGAAAATAGATAATTATAATATAATTTACCTTATGATAATTGGATGGCGAAGACTCAATGGTGTCTTCAGTTTGTTCACTGACATCAGATAACCCTGCGTCATGCATGTAATCATTTCTCATCGAGTCCAATTTCATTAATGGATTTGTTTTGAGTCTCTAGAAAAGTATTAAATGATTATTCTGTGTTGAGTTATAATTAGATAGTCGTACCAAAATTTTTAGGTTAGGTTAGGTTAGGCAAAAAATCTTAATTTGTTAATGTTTTAAAGACTTACCATACTATCTATATTAATTCTTGAATCCAAAGTGGAGCCATTGTCACTTGAGTTTGAGAGGTTCATTTCTGGATCCTTAGTCTTTTTCTTGTTTTTCTGCTTGTAGTGTATGTAGAATATAATACCAGCAGCGTATATAAAGACTAGCATAAGAACACACACTCCGATTGCTAGAGATTCCAGGACGCTTAAACCATGACCTTGCACAGAAGGTTCGGTTGTTACCGTCTCTCCAGCGTGGAATGGTATTGACCTAACATCTAAAATAAATATGTTTTCTTCCTTTAGTAATTTATGTTAAGGTTTGTTTGTGAAAGATAAATTAATTGTTCTACTAACATAGCTATGTAAGTTTAGTGGTAAAAATTCAATAGATGTTTTCAAATGTTTAACTCAATTATCGTGATCAAATGTTTTGATTGTAAAAAACTTAAATCAACAGATCTTATATAATATAAATTATTATCATAAAAATAAAACAGAAAATTAAATCTAAATAAAGGTATTTGTAACTACGTTAGCAGTTCATTGCGCTGTTTCAATGGTTGTCAAGAATGAATCGTCCATATAGAACTTACCCAGCAAAGCATTATGTGTGGACCCAGCGACTCTGAAAGCCGCACAGGAGGTGGCCAGCCTCGCGGGCGGCGGCGCTGAGCACAGAACATGAACCGCCACTAGTCTCCCCTCTAGCCTGGAGTGGAGACTCGCTGAACCCTTCCACTGAATAATACATACGACAAAGTCAAACAAACATATCTTTATTCAAGTAGGCTACGTTAGGTAACACTTTAAAATCATCGTAGCAACAAAACAAAAGATTTATCACGCGTTCGGAAGTCAGTTACTACAGAAAAGAATCAGCAAGAATCTCTTATAGTTGCTCTTTTATTATAATTATACATGAAAAGGGTCACCGTCGAGTGTAAAGAATTATTTTTCCAAAGGTTTTTGTCTTCAATATATTATTTTATTGTATAATATGCTTTTTCAATAAGACATTTTAACAAAGGTTTCTAAACTTGGAATTATTAGTCAGATCTTTAACATACATTATATTATATCAGAAAAATCCTTTATGTATGTAACTAACATAGAATAAAGTGCACTATGGCAATGAGTAAAGCGCCGAGAACAACCACAGACAGTAACAGTTTACACTGATATAAATGAGATATCAATTTGGCCTTTCCTTTTATTGCAGAAATCTAGAGTAGAGAAACGCCATACCTAAGGCAAAAGTATATCTAAATAATTTGGGTGATAAAACGCTTAGAAATAGGACTTTACCATTAATTAGTAGAATATTTGAGTCACAGGACGAGATACATTTTATTTAATTTCGCATAAAGAAATTTCTAAAACCACATTCAATTTAAATACGAAATATTTATATCGAGCATTTGTTATCAGGAATTGCATCTAAATGGTAAGAATTTGGACAGTTGAAGCAAATTGCTCCTTTGACGCCGCGAGTTATCAAGAAATTCATCAGATTACCCATATAACACCTATGAGCGTTAAATCTTGATGTCCACCGCTTCATGCTAAACCGCCTATACGATTTTATCAGACATCATCAATGTGGAGTGTTATTATTATGCTTTTCGATTGGATATTAAAAGTTTTGCATAATATCTATAGTAATATTGTAAGACTGAAAAGTTGGTTGTTTGAATACGCTAAGATCAGACAATGCTGGTTCGAATTGAAAAATTTTTAGATGGGATAGTCCATTTATCGAGAAAGGGTTTAGGCTAAATAACATCAGACTGCGAAACAAAGATGTCTGAAAGAATTACCTCTCTTTCAATGATCTCAAAAAATGTCCGCAAAACAACAAGAAAATGAAACTAAGAATATAATTTACAGAGAAGTTCTTTGTTACACATACAAAAAATGTGCCAATACGATTACTTATTTTAAGAAAAGCAAATGACCTAATCATTTGTGTCGTGGTATAAAGAATTCTTGACGGATGACCTGAAATAGCAGTTACTTTCGACAGATCTTTATGATAATCAAATCAATAAATTTCGTCTACAAAACCAACTATATCCTCATCTTAATTCGCGATTGGCATGTCGAAATCACATTAACATGCATTTTGGATGTTTTAATATTGAATATTTATATTAAGATGGACTTTATCGGTATTTTTTATGCGCGTTGTTGAGACACGATTGTTCAGCAATCAGTGAAGTGTCATCGAAAAGTTTTTGCGTGACTTATTATTTGATATCAGACATCGAAATTTTATTACCGCGAATTTGCTCTTAGATACTATTTATCTTATATATTTATAAATTGGTTGTTTGCTTATCATGAAAGGCATCCTAATTGCTATAGACACATACTAAGGCACTGTACATCAATATATTTTATATATGTATGTCACAGAATATAAAATTACACGATTATTTTAGTGTGTTTGATTAACTAGTATGGCAATATTAATCGTGATAGATAATGCTTTATAACCATAAACATCAATGTTAAGTTATGCCGAATGTCATGAGTTGTAAACTGTCAGTAGTGCGTCCGGGAGCGGCGCCGATTGTTAGCAATGCAACATGGACTATTGATAATTAACTAAATCTTGATGATTCTCTAACAGGTACATATGTTAAAAAACATAATTTGGTGCTTCTCTTAATAATACGTTCCACTATGTATCCTATTAATAATACATATTTTCAGTATACCTGTAATAAAAATTAGGTAGCTAATAATGAACAACTTAATTTTAAACGGAATTTTTACAGCAAATGAAGCTTTAAATACTTATCTTCATAATAAATACATAAGTTAAATGAAATAATTGAATATGGGATTTTTATGTGTATTTTTATTGCACGTAAACTCAATGCGATAAGTGTTTATGTTTCATGAAGACGTAAAACCGATTGGAAAATTAAGCGTAAAAATTAACAGTTTTGCGGAAACCCTATTGAAAAAATTAAGCAACGGAATCCAACTGAAGCTAATAAATGTTGGATTAATTTTGCAGTTGCTATAATACTTATAATTACTTACAATACTCTAATGCAAAATCTTAAATTTCTTTATGGAATTTAATCTCGTTATTCATATGTAAGAGCCTTTAAAATCCGTATTTAAGAATTATCAGAGTATGTCCCTAAATTTTTTATACAAATTGAAGACCACCATGCAAAAGCGCTTTGTTTCTCAAAACCGAACAATCTCTTTTATTATTATGAAGTTCTTGCGTCGAATGGACCGGTATTTGCTCCTGATGAGATAAAATTTTTTACGATATCAATACATTTATTATGAATTTGAAATAGTCTTAGCCTTCGATTACTACAGTATTACTGGATGTGTCTTAATTTTATACGAAGCAAATGTGTGAAAACAAGAAAATTCCTGGAATGATTTTTTTTACTTTTTAACGTAATTTAAAAAATAACATTACATTTGCAAGCCTGTACTACTGTTACGTTTTCAATTAGGTACTTTATTACTTAGAGAATCTAAAATATTAAAAATTATACTCACTTGGCAATAAACCTCCCAAAAATGTATCAGTAGGTTACGTAAAGTGTTTAAATTTAAATATGCATTAAAAATAATATTTGTCACATCCAGTACGCGATGAACATCAGAGATCGGATTATTACTTCGCTTTATTATATTCGTACCTGCTCCGATAAAATCTTTGTTTATGCAAGTTTATTTCCAAAAATTTTATAACGAGCAATACCTTAATTACCTATTCCTGATAGCGCTCAATAAATATGTGATAATAAGTGGATCGTTTTGATAACACTGATCCAATATCGGGGTATATTGGTTGTTTGTTGTTGCAACTACCTGGGCGGTGGACATCGTTCGCTAATTGTGCTCAAATTAATTTTAAACTACCTACACGAATGTTGAACAAAATTCTTTAGGATTTTTGTGAATCTAATTAGCTAAACATATGTTACAATAGGCTCGAATCACAAGAAACATTTGTTTATTTCATCTTGATATTTATCATTTCCCGAATTTATTTCAATTTGGGCATCCTTAAATATACATATATCAGTTTAAATAAACTGATTTAGTGCTTCTAGCCTTATGGGCCTTCAATTTCCTATCTAAGAATTTTGTTTAGTTTAATATTAATCAATAGTATCGTCATTGCCCATCAAACCAATATCTAATGAAAGTCAGACATTTGTTATTATCTATAAAAAACTAGTATTAATTTCTAAAAAAAAACTATAAAAATTGAAGGACTTGGACACTCGGTACTGTAGAGATGTAATCTTGACTACTAACTAATGAGTTACTGCATTCAGGGAGAATATTTTAAGATCATCGAATACTATGCAATTACTGTGCACTGCGTAAAAACATGTCTTTCGTACGTTTTACGAAACCAAAACTAAAGTTTGATCTCTTTCCAACGGCTCAATAGTTACTGGCAACTAAAATCTGAAACAAATGAATCCACTAACCTGTAAGTACGTGCTGCCCTCATCTCTATAGAGGCCGAAGGGAACGTCATTGTCTACGAGATCCCGCAGCGTGACCCATCCGGACGACGACAGGTACTGAGCACTCGTTACTGCGCATATTGCGTCTTCTACGTCTGTTTTATGTTGTTTATTTATTGTTAAAACATGCCGTAGTAAGTAGTTCAAGTATCTTCTTAATTTTAGTTGGTAAAAGTGCTAAGTATGTTGTCTTAACCACGACTTGCTTATAATTAAGGAAGTCGTCGCAAAATAAGCAATAGTAACAGACTAAATTTTACGTTAAAAAGTAAAATTTCTTTCCTATTTTGTATGATAAATACTTGTAGTATACTGATGATCAATGATATTGAATGTTGTATGAATGTTTATAAGGGGCCGTCCATAAAGTACGTCACACGAATTTTAGGACTTTTGAACCCCTCTCCCCGTCCTTATCACAGGTTGTCACATTTTTATAACCCCTCCTGATGTGACGTCACACATTTTTTTCAATTTATGTATGTATTTAATAATAATCGAGAGAAAACAGCTGTTTTCATTACTCATTGTTATTAAATAATAAGTAATCTAATAAAATCAACATAAGGTCCAACATTTCATAAAACCAAAAAAACAATTTTAAATTTTAACATGTGACGTAACAAAAGTATTGACCCCCCATGCCCCTTGTCACACGATATCACACTTCGGTGAAACCCTCCCTCCCCATTACCGTGTGACGTACTTTATGGATGGCCCCTAATACAAATAAAAATATTTAATAAATAACTCTACAGTGTGGTCGAGGGATAAGAAAATTTATCTGTATCTAAATCCTACCCTAATTCGTTAAAGCTACTCCAAACTCTTAAAATAGATTGTGTGTCGTACTTGCTTTGAATTTGATGTTCAACTGTATGTACTATTACAAATTTTCAACGATTTACACATATCCGATATGGTCTAGTGGCTAGGATACCTGGCTCTCACCCAGGAGGCTCGGGTTCGATTCCCGGTATCGGAATAGTTCTTTTTGGAAGTTTTTTTAAATTTTTAATAAACTTTTATATTATGTCGTGACATTGAAAAGCTTGTTTTGTAGAGTCATCTTTTGCAAAGTCATTGGAAAGTTTTAGCATAACTGAATAATGATTTAGAAAATATGATGTTATACATATTGCTAGGTATGTATTTTTAATCAAAAGAAATACCTAAAAGATTTTACTTTAGTTAATTATTCTATTCATAAAAAAATAGTTTACCTGTAAAAACAATTTCTTTAGAAGGGTAAATGATCTGTCCTTGCAGCGGTAAAAATACGAAAGGTAATTGTGGCTTCGTCGATCCGCGTCCAAAACTTGCCATAGAACATTCTAGAAACAAAAACAATGCTTGAATTTATTTAAAACAGTAAACTCATCTACAGCAATTCCCTATATGTGTTTTCTTGTTCTATTTCTTAGTCTTAAATTATCTGATCATACATACATGTACAATAATAAGAATTTTGTTGGTTTATTTATTTGTTGTATCGATTGCTATATTGTGTTTGTTCGAACACCCTTCAATGAGGCCTAATATTACAAAAGAGAAATTACCTAATTATTAAGGCATAAACACTAAAACATAATACAAAAATTAATAGCCAAATGTGTTGCTCAGTGCATATCACAACAACTAATCCTCTTCAATCACAGTGTGGCTTAGTAAATACCGAAGGAATATAAAGCTTCTACTTTCACAAGTAAGTACAGATGGACAGAGGAACCAGGAAATTGGTTAGAGTATAATCTTTAACCATTGTAACCGCGTAAATGTTTTAGTATGAAATATCTTGACGAAGGAGTTTATGTACCTACTATTTTTAGTTAAAAGACATATAAAATTTATGTCATACGCAGCTTTATCTTTTAATAGGGACTTTGAAAGCCGTATCAATATAGTGCCATATCTACCTCATTAACTTCATAAAGTTATGAGTGTGTAATCTAAAACAAATTATAATTTATAAGAACCTTGCTAACTGTAAATTACGTAGAATTTAATGGGTAATTGATATTCAATAAGAAATGTTTCAAATGTAAAAATCATAGTGTGTGGTACGCGTCTAAATATACTCGTATACCTACATATGAGTAATATTTTAATAGAAATGTTATTTTAGAATAGCATCTTGTGGTTAGAGACAAATAAATTTTCGTCTAACTTTGTAATGCTAAGTGATCTGTTATAACTTGTATCAATTTAGATGTATAATTTAATGATGGTCATCTTAGTAATATTGTAAAGGCGAAAGCGTGTAAGAATGTGTGAGTAGTAGTAGTAGTATGTCCCTCTTAAACGTGAAAATGGCTGAAAAGATTCAGCTATTGGACCTTGGATTTACACATAGGATACGTTACTTACACAAACAATAACCACGCGGATAAATCCGCGAATCTCGTATAGTACAATTTTTTCGAAATAAACAGATTTTTGTCGTTAGTCAATTCTTTTAAAATTGTAATCGAAGTTTATAATATACTAGCTGTTGCCCGCGACTCCGTTCGCGTGGACTTTCATATAAACTTTGACCTCCCCTTCCTCCCCCCTATTTAAAAAAAAAGTAGCCAATGTCCTTCGACAGGCTCTAGACCATCTGTGTACCAAGTTTCGTTCTAATCGGTTCAGTAGTTTTAGCGTGATGGAAAGGCAGACAGATAGATTTACTTTCGCATTTATAATATTAGTATGGATTACTCATAGATACATACGAACAGATAAACATCTCTACATGAACTTAAACTCATACCTTCTTTCTGATGATTAACAATAAACCTGACACTCGCATCTATTACGAACATCTTCATCAATGATCGAAATGTTACCTTATAATTTAAGCGCGCTCAATATCAAGCTATAATATCCGTACGTGATTCCGCACCATGACGCGACACAACCT
>DWAJ01001039.1:0-25456 GCA_018238005.1 Eurema mandarina
GTTCGATTCCCACACCGGAAAAATATATTTGTAATTTACATTTGTATTATTCTGGGGTCTGGGTGTTGCTATGTATTGTATGTATGTATTTACAAAAGAAAAGTATGTATATGTAATTTATTCCGTTTGCTTGGAACTAGATGGCGCTGTGTATAAATGTCCTGAAAATATTTATTTATTTATTTATTTATTTATTTATAATAGAGGTATAACTAATATAATTATATTCTTTAAGTGTTTCTTTTCCAGTAATGAAATCAGTAAACAAACAATTGTCTGAAAACCTCTACCTATATTTATTGTACGACTTTATATGAATAATAAATAAATATATTATTAGGCATTGAACTTTTTATCTACGACGCAAATAAACATTGCTTAGGGTAGCGAAATTCTAGAGAGAGAGACTAAGTTTTAACTTTACATAAGTAAAAACTTATATCATCTCATACAATATGCAAACAAATTAGGTTAAAATGTAATTCAAAGAAAGATGTTTTTCTACCAAGCAAGTAAAAACATAACATAAATTCTCTGTAAAGAAAATTTCGGTAATTACGAAGTTAAAAACTTTAACGAAATTGCGAAGCAAAGACATTAAATATTCTCGTTCCGTTCAGTAAACAAGTTTGCCGAATGAAAGGACCATAAAATCGGTGTCCCAATAAATTATAAAATTGAAACTATGGCCTAATAAACTTGATATACGGCGAGTCTAATTTCACTAAAAGCATTACTTAAAATTCTTCGCCAATAAAGCTGACATATTTTTCATTTGCCCCGTTTTTACTCAAATTCGAAGTTGGCTTTACACTCGCAAAATATACTCATATTTTATATGCCTTGGAGAATCTAGGTCTCTGCCTTATAAGTGTATTTGATAATAATGGAATTTTAAATAGTATATTTAATTAATATTTACGATGTATTGAGGCACATATAGAGTTATAAACACTACGAGAAAACTACGATAAAACGTTTATGGTAGCATTTTTGACGCGCTGAATACATCCATACGTCCATGTAAAGTTGAATCCTTTCCACTTCATCTGATCAAATACATAGGTATGACGAATTTATTAGAAGGGACGTAAACTTCAGAACACTAAAAATCATGAAGAATATAGTATATATATTATTTAAATGTACATCTATGTAAAAATGCACAAACTATTTTAATCTGTTTAAGTCAACCGGTATAGAGTACAAAAATAAATCTCTCCACAAAACATTTCCCATTTATTTTTTCCGAGCGAATTCTAAATGCAATATGAGACTCCGACGCTTTAGTCGTATTACAGATAACGAGAAAGAACAACTACAAAATAAAGACGTAGCCGGTTAAAGACTAAGAAATTAGGATGCCTTTGTCCTGTTTTATTTTAGACATTTGCACTATCCGACAAAACACGTAGCGGGGAAAAATGCAACTATGCCTTTGTTCGGTGGAATTGAATTAAAATGGCGACGGTGAAAAATTCTCTGTTTTTCGCCCAACACGCCCGACTGCCCGCAAATGGACAATTAGCCGCTTTCGTGTCAAAATAAAAGTTCCAACGAAAATATTGTAATATCCGGGCGCGAATAATTATTATCGATTTTCCTTAGGACTTGTTTTTGTTACTTTCCTACGTTAAAGACTAATTATATTAGTCGGAGTGAGGTAAAGAGAACATCAGACATTAATATGAAAACTAAATTCGTTTGAAGCTATATTATTATTTTGATATACGAGCGTGAACAATAAAAGCAAAATAGCATTTTATTACATTATATGGAAGTCGATCTTGACAATTTCAAATACAGAAGTTTCCGAGCTAATAAATTCACGTTTGAGAGAAATTGAGAAAGGTTAATAAAGGTAGTCAAGTAAAAAAAGTCAATAAGGAATGCTAAAACATTTACGTGAATTGTTACCGTATCACGCTTGCCTGGAGCTATTGATACTGATGTATCCTTTATAAAATTGTGATATAAATCAACAGACATGAAAAGGGTCGGAGCACCCTACTTATGCTATGCGATTGATATTACCGAAGAAATTGCTTTTTAAAAAGGAATCGATTTCGCTCTATTCTTCTAAGCCCATGAATTTGCATTAGTTTGAAATGCTATACCGACCGGTCACCGTTGAGATATCGCGTGGCTTTTATTGCGTTCGTATAAGGTTCATAATCGGTTAAGCTGCGGTTCAATAGTATCGGTGGATAGAACAGCGGATATGCCTTCAGGCGTTTGGGATGCGATGCATCAAATCATCTACTTTCTTTACATGATAACATTGTTTGCATAGTTTTAGCGATGGCATCGTTTACATCTGAACTTAAATAGAGCTACATTTACAAACTTTAGCATACAAATTTTAAAATTAAATATATCTCAGGTACCCATTTAAGTATAACTAATAGGTATAGCAGATTTTTTTATTAGTTCATTAGAAGATAAATTATTGTGATAGATTACTTAGGACTAGGTGTTCTATATAGCAATGATAAGAAACCTTTGGTTCTCTTGAAATTGTTTATCTATGAGTAACGTAGTAGCAGACTTAATATGTACGTAAATAATAAATATACTTCTGAACTTTATAGCCAATAACACCACATTTAATCACTCACCGAAAGCTACGTAACTTTTCGATAAAACGATGTAGATACACACTTTTCATCGTTTGAATTGAATACAAAAACGTTGAATCAATCAATTCCATTAATCGAACATTCTAGTTTTTTCTTTTTAAAACGAACGTTTCAGTCGATTTGAAAAGAAATGATGTGTACTATCTACTATATTATGTATGAATGTTTCAAATGTGCGCTCTTGAATGACACATGGAAAGTAATGGATCGCGAATATTCGGAGTTGAAATATTGGTCTTAACATATAACCTACACTTTTTTTGGCTTACTTCAAATGAATATTCATTCCTTTCTTTGTTATACGTTATTGATATAAATTGCTTATATAATAGCAACGTAAAATAAATATTATTAAGTGTGATTCAGGTTTAGGTTTAGCACCAATCGTTACAAATGTAATTAGTAAATCAAGGGTAATTTATCGCTTAATTACCAATGTAAATGGTACAAGGATTTAGGTGTAATTACTACTAATATAAGGAATTCCGGTTAATTATACTTGAATAATATTCGTATTAAGCCACCTTGCCTGTAAATAGCCACTCTCCTACAGAAAACCATCAAGGCATAAGCCAATGGCATCTCAACAGAAATGTTGAGCGATTCGTTCAGTAAGCGGGATCACCAGCGGCCCATTTTTTCATTCCCACTCTCTTTTGTCCTATCCTTTATTCTCATGTGGTATCTATCCTTTTCTTATAGGTCGGCAACGAAGTTGTCAACTTGCCAGGAACAGTATATATAGGAATATACTCGTATATTACGTTATTCTTACCATCAGGCGAAACTCCGTTGGAAATTGAGCCTACCATCATATTATGTAGCCAGCGTGATTACTGGGCTAATGAGTCTTAACATGTAACATGGGAGCGTCAATGTAGAAGCAAAGTTCTGGGTAGCACTACATTGGTTATGGGCTGGCGTTTCTCTTACCATCAGGAGGACGTCCAGCTCGTCTCACCACTTCATAGAATAAAAAAAAATATATGCAGAAAAAGTTAAACAATAGTATAATGTCACCTTTCTAAGAGCTGCACGGAAACATGTTCCAGGTCGTAACATTTTTCTTTAATAAAACGACAGTTAAGATCTGTTTGCGTAGCGATTCAAACAAGCTTGTTATGTAGAGTGACAGTTTGTCTAGGATCTAAGTCTATTATCCTTGCAAGGAACTTTCTAGTATTTACTAAGGCTTTTGTCCTTACATTTGAAACGACTCTTATACATATAAGATGTGTTCTGAGTAGGAATAAGGGTGAAAAGCTTTGTTTTTACGTGCACATACTATCTATTACATAGCAAAACTACTACCTACTTACATTTATAAAAGTAATATCATAAAATGAAACTTAAAGTAAAAATGTTTTACTAAAATCCAAATCGTAGTCACTATTCAAATATATTAAAGAGTTGATTATTTAAAAATTAATATTAGGTATATGAAAGATTTTTAGAATGCCTCAGATTTTTAGAGCGCCTGCCTACAAAAGTTTTAATTAATGTTTGAAGAGGAGTGACTGTGAAAAATGTCGCAAGTATTTTATAGTCGAAGCTAGTTATAGCTAAAGGTATTCTCTTGTGATAATATTCTTGAAATTAATTATTTCAATAAATCCGTATTACCTTCATTCCTCGCACACTTTATTTTATCTTCAGCCTGAGTTGATTAAATAAATGTTTATGTAGTATGTGTGTATTTAAATCGTCAAATTGATATTTGATATTTTATCAAAGGAAAACCGGTGGATTTTTTTTGTCTCGAGTCATATATAACCGCCTCCGTTTCCCCCAAGAAGGATGAAGTACCCACGAGAGGAATTCCCATTGTCAAAAAAGGGTATCAGTATTACATTTTAAATACCTTCTCTCAAATTGATCACTACAATTCTCAAGCCCTACCTGGTTTCCAAAAGGCGGACGAAGTATGGAATTTTAAACGTCGCCTCGAACGCAGACAATTGTAGCATTGCATTATGCATGAAACAGACAGTAGGAGCATTCGACACGAACTAACTAAATATTTGCCCGAGAAAAATAATTTTCTTCACCGTTAAATATTTTTCTGCACGTGAAATTTTGTATTTCGTTTCGTTAGGACGTAAGCAGCTTAAATTATTTATTTACATTGGATTAAAGTTCTTTTTAGTTGGTAAGTTAAGTATTCATTTCGCTTCTGTGTCTTTATAACGTAAATATTATGGTAAAAAACTTTGCTTATTATGACTGCTTGATTGGTGTTGATTATGGCCGCTCACATTATGTTTCATAATATTATTTATCGTATACGTATGTACTTAAATTATTATTATTTATTTATTCTTTGTTACAATATAGATATTACAATTAAACGATCTTAAACTATTGGAAATGTTGTAACTGGCGGCCTTATTACTAAAAAGTTTTTTTTTTTCAAAAAACCTAATTCCAAATTCACCTTTTTTAATTTCTTAACTTCTATAATCATCATAAGTAGTAATCAGTATAACTACTACAAACCTAACCTTTCAAATAACAGCTCATTGTTATAAATAAATAAAGTTCAACAAGTACAAAATTACGTGCATTCTCATTGCGACAATAAAAAGTTAAATGCACATATACCTGATTCGTTACGAGCTTACTCATGCAGAGCGAGGCAACTACAACAAAAACCACGATCGAAAACAGTAATTCAATTGTATAAAACTTGTGAACTGGTTAGGTCCATAATCACCCGAAGCCCTACAAAAATACAACAACCTTTGTGTACAGTTACGAGAACTCAATCTAACTTTAGAATAGTTCCTTGGTTCGCAGAAACGCGACAAAAACATACAAACTAAATTATTAACAGCATAACATTTTGCTAGACCGGAATATGGAGCTGTGTAATTTATAACTTTTTATTTTAGTTTCCTTTTTGCGTCTGTTACACGAGATGTTACGTAATGATATTATTATGTTTTGCTTAGAATAATTGTGGCTATTTTTAAAGTAGGGAACGAAATAATGTTTTAAAAATGATACGTTTACTTTAATAAATCAACATTGCAACGTTGCATTGCAATGTAGTAAAATCGTCTGCTTTATAGACATATTTTAGTTTAATGAAATAAAAGGACTCCATCTTTCATTTCAAAATAAACTATGTCTTCTGATTCTTAACTAAAAAAAAAAGTTTCAACACAAGGATAAATCACATAATATTTCCTTCCAGAGTAATATGACAAGTTATAAAAAAAATCACTTTCTATCATAGGCTTAGCGGTGTACAAATGTTATTTTATAACGGATCCAATCTCCATATCAATCTCCAAAGTGGAAAAGAGTCTAACCACTCGCGTTGTAGCGAAAACCGCGCGATATGGTTTCAGTTGAGCTTGCGCCAACTCAAATGATTTTGGCTTCTAGTTATACTCAATCGCGAACAAGGCTAGACTGAATTCATCTTTTAACGAACTTGTAACTCAGATTAATAGTATTAACAAGCCACGTCTACCGGTTTTACTCACGTTATTTGAGTTCACGGAGTATAAATAGTAGCCTATTTGTTAATTCAAAGTCTAATTTTCCTGCAAGCTAAATATCAGCAAAATCCATTCAGTAGTTTGTGCGCGAAAAAACTACAAACATCCTCATTGGATGTTTGTAATTTTATTCCATTCCATACTCGCAAACTTTTACATTAATAATATCAATTATATAATATACCTAGAATTTTTAAACAGTAATGTTATTTACTTCTTAAAGTGTTCGCTCAACATCTTCTTCTAAAATACTTTTACAAAAATCAAATTCTTAATCTCTTTATTTTCTAAAACGAAAGTTCATAACATAGGGCGGACGAGCTCTAAACGAATCAAAGGACATTAAGAGAGGATTCACGTCACACCGCTAATGGAAAACATCGCGGGGTTTGACATCACAACTCTCGGGAGGTTACGACTCGTTATCCACAGAATTATATGATAAAACACCGAATGGATAGGCTCCGATATGGGAATCGTGAAGGCGGCCCCTAGACACATAATAACATTATCTTGGAGATGGAAATATTTGGACTCCTGTTTTGTGATTATGTCAACCCAAAATAGATTGAAATGAGAACCTTTTTGTTTGATGATGTTACACCCGGTGTTGTAACTATCTATTTATACTATTAATATGAAGATATTTTTACAAATCAATCTTATAAGCTGTTGTTTATTTGAAAAAAATATCTTTAAAAGCCTGGAAAGGAGGTAAGTTAAGTTAAAGATACAAACACAATACAAACCATAAAACAAACCATTAAATTACCTATTTGGAAATTGCAGTACGAAAGCTGTAGGTATTATTTAATGCCTGCTTCAAATTAAAACTCATCTGTGATCTTGAAATAAAACTTTCTACTTAAGAATTTAATTCGTAAGTAAACACCGCAGACCGTCTCGTGAGTCCATCTTAATTTACTGAACATTGGAAATAAAAATAGATATCTTTCCAGACCTGCTTTTAGATTAAGTTATTTTAAGATGTTTGCGCGCTCTTAGATTGTACGTTCTAATGATTCATTGAAATGTTATTTTTATACTTTATATATTGCTATATAAAATTAATTAAAAATGTTAGTTTCGTAGACATTGAAGCAAACGCCATGGATTGCCACCATTAATTACGATTGTGAATGTAGGAATAGCATACAGCTTTTTGATCAAATTTTTGCTCTGTAACCAATCCTTCTCAATAATTTTGTTTAATTCTTGTATATTGTAACAAATATTAAATTAAAGTTCTGTTAAGTTTTATTTGTAAGTATTATCGCAAAAACTGGCAACGTACGTTTCCACAAGCATACACGGTGCTTTATTAAAATGCATACAAAAAGTCTGTATTGACCAACACGATGAAGTCATGAAAACAACAATCCTCAAACATAAATTTATCATATGAATGTGACATATCACGTCCGCGCTGATGCGTTGTAATGTCGGTAACAACTTTACGATATACCTTGCTTCGTAAAACTTATATTGTGGTACAAGGACGAAAACTTTCATAGTAAGATACTATAAAGGTCTTTTACGATAAAGATGTGCTTACTTCGAAATACTTTGTTGTAAGTAAATATTTATTTCCCCATCTAGAATTAGCTATTTTATGTATTCCCAATTCGCTATAATTGTTATAGAAAATTTATAAATAAATATTACAAGACGCTTATTTTAGTGTCAACGAGATACGGATAGAAAACATTCCCACGGGAACGGGAATTAATGGGAAATCCTTTTGTATGAAAAATCTAAACCGCTTAAGTTAGACGGTAGTTAGACCTTAATGAATTTAAAGCTTAGTTGCAACAGGATATTGCAAAATTCCTACGGGAACGGGAGTTAGCGGGAAAAAACATTGGTATGGTAGGTAGGATAGGTACAGTGTGAACGAAGTCGCGTCGGGTCATCTAGTTAAATATAAAACATTAGTAGAACGGCATTGGCTATGGGCTGGCGTTTCTCTTTCCATCAGGAGTGCGTCCAGCTCGTCTCACCACTTATAGTATCCTCATGATTATAGCTTATTAGCTATTCAGCTATACAGTCTTTACTCTGTATGTATGACGAAAATGTCACCATTATGACTGAAACGAACAAATATTATACTTGTTAGATACCTTCAACGAAACAAAATACTCGGAGTGTCTTTCTCATATAAGTTCTAACACTTATACCTTACACCACATCCCTAATGCCGCCAATACGGCAAAACGAGGGGTCGTATGCCATCTCACGTATAACGTATGTTTGTGACGAAATTTCTTACTTACGACCAGCCATTGTGCTTTTTGTACCTCGGTTCCGGCTTATTTACATTGTAAAACATATGGAATGAGTGCCAACTTACTTTAGTTCGAATTGTGTACATTGGATACGCAAGCATGGCTTTTTGTCCGCACGACTACGTACTAACATCTGATACAAGACTTGGAATAACCGCTTAGAATATGTGAGCATATTTACGTAAAGATATTAGGTATAATATAAGATTTTGTTCTTAGTATTAGGTTAATACTAAGTTATATATATGTAAAGTATGTATATATACATACTTTAACTATAAGTGTAGTATAAATTACATTAAATACTAGATTAGAATAAAATTTCTATTAGATAATACAAGTGACCCTCATTTTGCCCAAATTATAATAATATGAATAAAAGATTGTTCGCAGAATTATTAAATATGATGGATAGGTAATATTTATTTTAGCACTAGGTCCTACATTATTATGTTCGAACCGACATGTCATCTTATGAAAATCAGTCAATGTCGCCTGTAAAAATTCTACAATAATAAATCATGCATGCTTTGTGTGACGAATAAAAGCTATCAAAAACGTTAAGTAAACGTAAATAGAGAATAAAAATAAATTTCTACTAACATTATAATAATATTGAAAAGAAAAAGTTCTCTTGTGTTTTTGTTGTACCAAAGTGATTTATAGTGAAATTCTTTATTTTTGTTCTAAGTTTTCCAAGCTAATATTCAAGTTACGTCTTAATAACTTCAGAACCATTATAAAGAAAATAAGGCGCTGTGATTTTCATCACAATTTCATTATACGGTCTACCATTATGAACTTTTTATAATTTTAGAACTTTTAAGCTGCAACATAACTCATAGTTTAATTGAAAAAAATCTCAACGTTTTAATTTAATATAAATAATAATATCCCATACGACGCAAAAGAAAAATAAACGTTCCCCTTTTTAGCTTAAAAAGGAACAATAAGGTTTTTATATTATAGTAAGCTTAAAGAAGAGTAATACCTAGGACCATAGGGTTCTAGTTGTATTTATTATAATATTTACTGAACTATGGATTCAATTTCTATTTTAATAGTATCATTACTATTTAATTAGAATTAAAATTTTACGTTAATACATCTAGGTGAGGTATCAATAGTTCAGCTATGGTCGCCGTGAAAACGACAACAATATTGCATGATCTGAAATCTGAAACACGACTCACTCGGTAGTCGGTTAATAGCCAGATAGATAGGTTCACTTCAACATAGGCAACATTCAAAGGAGCTCCATACTTTTTTGTTTAAGTTGCTAAAGTAATTGAAAACTTGGTTACTACCTATATTATGTATAAATGTATGTAAAAGGATTTTTGAAACATACTCGTAAATGGGGCAGTTTGATGGGGTTGACAATACTTAAGTAATTCCGTGTTTATATGAAACAGACATCAGTCAGTTTAACTAAGTATCAGAATACTCTGTAAATTGTTGATCTCATATTCACTAATAACTTTTCAATAGACATCAGAAGAAATAGTAAAAATATTTTTTTACGATAACTTCATAAAACGCTTAATATTATCTCAACTGACGGTAATAAACGCGAAACACGCATTCAATTAACAAGGAAAGAAAATATGCGATCAATCCCTGCACCGTTACATAACCCAATTTGAAATATTGAAACGCGGGATTGTGTTTATCAATTAATAATCGAATTGCTTTCGCTAGGGACCCGAAAGACTGATTTCACTGATTGCGATGGTCTTCACACATCACTGGCTACGGAAATATGATCAATCCGTGTTAATTTTGTAGGAAATATTTGCACATGCCCCCTATAATGCGTTTACCGTTTTATTAGCTTTTAACTGGCTCGATATTCAGTATATTGAAGTGTATTTTTCCGGTACGGTATTGCCTGTTTGTGCCAATAAATATCGTTACTTTCTCGACTAAAGAGTTTACAACGTTTTATTAGGTGTATAATGATACAAAACAATGGTTCCAAAAATCTGATACATTCTTACAGGGATACTAAAAATATCTACAATATAAAGCGACTCATCAAGATTATGGAATATCTGAATAGATAAACTTAACCTACATATTTCCTTTAACAAAACTGTTATCCCACGAGCTTCCTAAGTACGGGCCGTATTTTAGAAAGTAGTAAAAAATCTCATAACTCATATTTAGTACTAGTCCCATAGAGTACAGAGTATGGAAACATGAGGACACGTTTACGACACCTCTGCGGCCGGCGACATCAAAAACCGCTTAGCAAAGTCCTCAAACCGCCGGGAAGCGTGGGCCGTGTTGTTAAACATTACAGCCTCTGAGTAGTTTAATATTGATGCGACGTACGTTATGCTAGACTAGTGGATAGCGGCTGATAAGATTCTTTGTGAATTGATCTATTTAATTTTTTAAAAAATATATATATATTAATTATTTAATTCCTAATAACTTATTGTACAATGTACATTACAAAGAAAAAAATAAATTCATGATAAAAACCACAAAATAATGTACAAAAGGTTTACTAGGTATTTCTTTACACCTATAACAATAATATTGTTATTGAATCATTAGAAGAAAATTTACCAAGACTTCTAGAGTGTAATATCAAGAGTCTCTCCTATTTCGCATTTATAAACAATCTGCACGTTAATAAGTCTTATTAATAGATTTCTATTTTAAGTGATTGTAATTTATTTTTAAAGTCGACAACCCTGTTTTTTAAATAGATAATGGGAAAGAAGATACGCATTTATGTATTACTTATAATACTCGTATATTGTCACATGAATGGGGGTAGTTGACTGCCGTAAATCCGACAGTCTGACTTAAGACACCGTGGCGATTGCACGTGCACCTGCTTACAATTTGATAAGCAAGTATCTTAATTAACACAACAGTATCTATCATTCTAATTAGCATACAAATAAAATATAAAAGAAATATCTGAATTAATAAAACTATTCTTTATAAATGAATTAATTTAAAAATTTATTTTATAACTATTCTTTATAAATGAATTAATTTAAGAATTAATTTAATAAACATATTTTACGTGTAAGGGAAACTATCAGGCGTAAAGATTGCTATGAACGACAATCAACGTTCGCTTAACAAGTGAATGCATTTGAAAGCTGTTACTAAGCGCTTATTTAAATAGCAATCATACAGACTGCCCAGGGGAAATTAGGGACTAAGTGTCGAACGTTAGTTGGAATTATTTTCGTATAGAAATTTCACTTCAGGAATGTATAATACATATTATTTACGCTACTATGATGCGTAAAACTGCGATTTACTGTTGCATTGATTTTTACTTAATCAATATAAATAAAGCTATTTCACTTAAGCGAGTTCAAGAAAACATTGAGATTGAATAGTTTAAATACAATCTAAATTTTAGCCTTACTAACTTACTAATTAGTAATTATATGTATACTGTAATATTAATACTTGTTTGTCGGACAACTATTATATTGCGAAAAATGTAATATGTAAAATCTAATAGATACTTTAATTTAATTAGTTTTAACTCTTCATAATCACTCTAACATATGTACACACACACACACACACACACACACACACTTCATACCCACACACGCACACGCACGCACACAATTGTACTCGTAAATGTTTGACTACTTTCATGACAAATAAATTTATTATTATTATTTACATAAATAAATCGGTATAAAACATATTTAAATGTAATATATAGCTATAAATTTATATAACTACGTAATAATGCGAAAAATGTGATACACAACGAATTGTGTTTTAAAGACAAATAAATAAAACACATTATTCAGAAACATTGCCATTGAAAGTAACGTCGCTTACAACGCGTCATACCCTATAAAAGAGACATGATCAAATTATGGTGATAGGTGAGACACTTATTACAGTGCATTTTGTATTAAAATAAGCATGAATATTTTATGAAACGCTATTACGTTGAGGGACGTTATAACATTATCGAGTTTGATGTAAGACGACTATGCAATCATGTTACACGAATGAACAGATTCGACCTGAAGTATGCTTATTATAACACCGCACTGCGTGGTTTCGTACTTTATTTTCACGCAATACCTTGATATAAAAGTGCTACAGTATAATATTGCTACGAAGAACATAGAAGTACTGGTACTTCTCGGATTTTCAAGCAGCCACGCCATTCGTTCTTACCTTTATCTTCTTATTTATAGGTCTTACCTATATTTAGAGTAAAAAATATCATATGTGCTAATCTTGAGTCTAACCTTCCTACATACCAAAGTTCAACCAAATTTTTAAATAGTAAAAGAGTAACAAATGTCCTCCAAAACTTTCTCGTTTATAATATTCACTGCTTGTGTTCTGAACGAATAGTCCTTGAATAAACATGTAGCAACCTTTTATACGATTATAAGGATATTTCTTCCGAGTCATGTTTTATAGAAGATGTCGTTCCAAGAAAGAGTTTATTGAATTCTTCAAACTAAACGTATTATGCCTCTGGTGGATAAAACTTTATTTGTAGGATTCTTTTATTATAAATTAATTTTAATTTTAACATTTAAAAAGGGTTCATAAAATTTATTTTAATATATTCGGTAATACAATCCCAAGATGTTTTCACAGTAAGGCGATAGTACGAAACGCTCCGACACGTTACAGTTTCACACTTACTATAAACAATTGGATTGGCAGCGAACTGTCTGACGGATGATTCTCAGAATTAAAGGGAGTGGTAATCTTCACTTCAGTATAATTACAACGGATTCGTAGAATTTTAAACCACCTCTAATCATCATTTGCTTCTTCGAAGTATTAAAGTGCCGAAACCTTTCATCAACATTTTAAAGTATACATTTCGTTATGAAGCTCTAGAAAGTTCTGGAAAAATTACGACATCACCTATACAAAGTAAAAGTTGGTAGACATACAAATAACGACCTATCTATTCAACTCCAAAAAATGTAGGTCAACTATGAATTTTTCTCCCAACATTAAACATTCGCAAACCAATGATTTTATTTTCGTTACAAAAAATAGTCATTAGGGGCCAATCAAGCCGAGAGCCATTCGGACCACTAAAGTACTTCCGTGTGAAGAAGTGTTTTTGTCACGGTTTCATTGTGTTAATTTCCCAAGAGCTGACGATTGTACCGGGCTATCAATCAATGTCGATGTCGACGCTGTACTCTTATACACGAGTTATTTTTTCACACATGAGAATCGGGAATTATTCCTAGTACCTATTGAGCCTACAATTATTGCAATAACTATGTTCGTCATTCAATCCCGAAACACCACGGTTTTGAATTGAGAAATGTTCATGTAAATGATTCATCATTGTCAAATATGCTAATGCTACAAACCAGTTCATTGGAACTGAAGCTAGAATAAATAATATCACGATAAATATTTCATTTCCATCTTCGAGTGCTCAGAACTTTCCAAGTTATCCTATTAGAAGTAAAGTAATAAATTGAATCAATGTTTTAATTTTAACGACTCCAACAGGACAATTTGGGAAATCGAGTTATCCCGTTCTTTTGTTTTGACTAAATTAGAGTTAAGGGGTTTAATAAAAATTCAAATATTCCAGTGATTAAATTAAATGCTCGTGGATCGTGGAATGCTAAATGTGGAAAGACGGTGAGGTCGGTAGACTGTTACCTATAGGTACCTTTTTATTCTTGATGTTTTTCTTATACATTGTAAAATGCACGGAAACACTAATGTGCAATACTAAATATGTATATCACTATTGAGGCACGTCCGCACACTACGGCTGTCGACAGTCGAATACCATCTTACCATTGTACTTCAGTACACTACATATATTATCACGTGACGATGGGTATAAACTGTAAAAAAATATCAATCTATTCATATTTAATTTTTTTATACCTTATCCGCGTTAATTTATTATTAAGGTATATAATCTTTAAAATTGTTGAATATTCTTCTACCATTAATTCCGGTTCAAACATTCTACGAAACTGATACTAATAACTTAACAAAAACTACACACTATAAATATGTTTAACGCGTTCACTAAGCTTCGAAACATACAGAAAAGACTGTTATATAGAGCTGAACTATCACTCATTTCGTTCAGTATAAAACCCACAGACCGTTCTAATCCATACATAGCACCCCGATCCCACTAAACGAGTTTCGATCACCGCGACTACATGTCGAAGGAAGATAGATTGGGGTTATCTCTCCCGTCACAATATAGCCTTAAATGCACCAACCATTCGGATTCTTTAATGCATGCTACATATAGATATAATCTGGGTTTCGCGTTCGTTATACTAAGTGCTAATGTGTTTTTAATTATACCTACTTGAATTATTAGATACATTACATAATTAGTTGTGTTCATAAGATCAAAGACATTGTTTAAGGAATTTAATTATCTTATTAGGATTTAGAAAATTGTTGTTACGTACTGTTATGAAATTGTATACGTTATTGCGTGTCTATTAAGTATAAAGAAAGAAAGAAAGAAAGAAAGAAACTTTTATTCCAGAGCGCATTAGAAAAAGAAGTATAACAAAACACACTTGACATGTAAACAAATAACAAACACAGGTGGAGAAAGAAAAAAACGGTGTTACTCTGGAAAAGGAATGCCACTTAGCATGTGTTGGAGCTGCGAACAGGTCCAACGCTGATTTTCAGTGTCTCCTAAGATTATTACCAACATCTCAATCGCGCTATTAATGTAAATGTTTTGTAATACCATGACGATTCAAAAGTGTTACTTTATGTACCCTAATTGAATAAAGATACTTTTGACTTTGACTATGAAAATCTGTTTTCGTAATCTGATATATAGGCATTATTTTGTAATTACAAGCCAACATAATACCATATTCTATTTGTATACGTAGCTAATACGATGAATGTTAAATTTCAATTGAGATATTGTTAACCTAACGTTATATTACAAATATTTAAGCACCCCAAAATGTTGATATTTGGATAAAGCTACAGCCTACGATAAATTAACGAATGCCGATGCATTAAACCGCGCAATTCCATATTTTAGAGCTTTGTAAATCATAGCCTATTAATTATTCAGCTGTAATTAACACACATTTGCAAATACAAATATAATAATATTCTATATTTATCACTATGCAGATTTATGATTTTCTAGCATAATAATATTTTGCATATTTAATAGCTTTTAGTTTGTAGCGTTAGTCATGCTATTGTCATTGTAAAAATATATAAATCTATTTCTATGTTGTGAGTTATATAATAAATATCGAACTACATAATGTAGGTAAATATATTTTTAATATAAAAACCACAATAGGTCTTCATTAAATTAGTGCTCTTCTTAAGTCTCTCATATTACGTAATGGCTGGTGTTAATTAATGTATTTTATACCGGGATTGTAAAAGACGCCATTTACCCGTTACGTCGCGTCATAATAAGGTCTTTATTGTACCTATCATAATCCGGTTTCCCTACATTACAATGACTATTTTAGACTGGAAAATTATTAATAAGCAAACGATATAATAAAAATATTCTTGAATAATACAAAGCTGAGGCTATTTATTTATACGTTAAGATCGAGCAGTTTTATCGTCCGGTCACTGGTTCCTTTTAGAAAGTTATTCATCACAGGTCGCTTGAAGCGATGAATTGCTTGTCATTAATCTTTTAGACAATACTCGTTTTGTTTCCAAATGACGCTTAGTGTAGCGTGCTACAGACGCCGCGTGCGCTTGAAGCACTATTTGTTATAACATTTTTATAACTCATTTTTATGGCTACGATGAAGGTTTACGGTACTGTGATTTCTGAAAGAAATTCGATTTATATTCTGTTTTAAAGCTGAATTTAATCGTTTAATAATTTGTGTTTATACATTCGTACGTGCCTACTTACTTATATCGAATTTGTGTTGTAAAACTGTTATAGAGTGCTTAGAAGGCTGTGTACATGTAGCTTTATTCATATTGTTTGTAAAATATATTTTTACTGCTATTAAATTTAATCATTTAGTTTTACCAACTAAACCATCCTTTCAGAAAGAAATTCTTTTATTTTCATGGTTAACGTAAAACTTTATTCAAAATACACAAATTATTAATTTTATACTTCAGTACTATTATATTAAGTTACAAACTTTAGTTATTCATTCCAAATGCAATACGCGACATTGCAAATAGGAAATGTTATTTCTAAAATTAAATAAGACGAAATAATATCCGTAATAGCTCTAACAGATGCTTTGAAAACAAAAAAATAATAAAAGAACAACGTAGCAGGCTCTCCACATCCAAAACTTTTATCAAAGGAATCTATTTAGCGACCGAAAATTAAATTTTGAAATGAAACTTTTTATCCATACTGAGACTGATTTTCTTTATGCGTGAACAAACTTGAAAAGTATTGTATTTTATTACGCCGATGGCACGAGGGAAGTTAGACGAGAGTTTCTCAAAGGCGAAGTTTTTGTAAGCATCTTGTAGTAAAGGAAAAATGCTATTTCACCTCATCACAGACTACACATTGAGTGCTTGTACTAACTCGGAGTATGTTACGATACAAATAAAAGGAACTCGGCTATTTTAATTTAACACGACTGTTTAAAGATTCTGAACTGCATTATATTGTTTAATTTTATTTATACGTAGAACGAGTATCTTATTCACGCTTGTTTTTAGTATGATCCCGTCGATGTCTATTTTTTTTTTGAGTAATATCTTTAAAGATGGGATATTATGCAATTTTACCGCAGCGGGTAAAAGTCACGGGCATCTTTGCAGACACATTTGAGTTAACAAACGTCATTCTATCTTTTCGTGAGAAGTTAGATACCTAACCTTTAAAAACAGGAAAAAAAAATACTGCAAAACTATAGGTACAAAACCTTCTAAAGCAGCAAAAAAAATAATGCAGCGAATACTGAGTTAGAAATAGTCAACAGCGCCAATAATTATATATTTAATATCAACGAATGTAAATCAAAACGAATCTGGGAACTATAATGTAAAATAAATCTATTCACTTCTGCGAGGATGGAGCACAAAAGTTGCAGTAACTTAAACACTAAAAGCTAACAGACCCCGGACAGAACTTGGAACTGTTTATCTTAGAATTTATATTGACCCTGTAATACGGTATCATTTGCAAAGGCACTGACGTTGTGAAATGGCTGCCATTTCAACGACAATCGTCTTCAATTTGGAACATATTTTGGTCAATCGTGAGTCATGAGGCAACTCGCATATCAATACTTATATATTTATAACATTATAAAATATTAGAACTTTCTGTACTTAAAACGATTTGTGCTTTAAAAAATAATATAGGGTTAACACCCTTGCCGATAGAAATGTAATTAATAATTATCAATATAAAAATGAATCAAATTATTAATGTCTACGAAGCCAAAATATTAAAGCGAAAAGGAGTTAAATTAGAAAAACGTAACGAAAACTTCAATAAGTATTAAATAGTAATTGGATTTGTAGCAAATTATAAACCTTTATTATAAGGTATAATTCTCAATTTTTTATTAATGAGAAAGTGGGTGTGTGCGGTGGTACGAATGTACGAATAGAATACGAATAGATGTCTGCTATTTATTGCGTAAAAATTTCTAAATACATTTTGGTGACGTTTGTCATGCAGATAGATTGGATCTTGAATTTATAATAATTTTACTAGTATACTTTTACTACGGGGACAGAAACTACCCAGGCTAAACCGCGGGTCATAGCTCGCTTATCTATAAAATACTTTGACGCTCGCTGATTCAAATTCTTTGTTATATCTCAGTAATAATATTCCTTAAGCACATAAGCGTTATCCGAATAGCAATCGCGAGCAATAAATTCCTGAGACACGTCTATGTAAATATTAGTTTATTTATCCAATAGAAGTACGTTACTACGTGATGTAGCATAAAACGAGGCTTCACGTGCGATCTGAAAAAATATAATGTAAGAATATATGAGGAATAACGAGTATCGTGGCCCTATAGTGATATTTTTTGTTTATTTTATTGCTTTCGAAATAAGATCAAAGTTTAGTGAAAGGGGAAATAATAACTTTAATTTCGATCAGGTGAAAGATACACAACTGTTAAAGAGACAAAATTACGTCATATTTATTTCATTGCCCAAATCCTTGTGTACCTACGTAATATAGTAGTATAATCAAGTACTTATGGATTTGCGTCTTTAATATTTAAAGATAAAATTCCATTATTTATTTTAAATGCCTTAATCTCGTTTAAATCTACATCTCTATATTCTAACTTTACGTTGCTAAATATCCTTAGCTTATATTTTCGTATTAGACACCAGTTAAATATAAATTATTATTGTTATTATATTGTCACAAACTTGTTTTCCATTTATTACGCCTAAGTACAACTATTTTGAATTACCATAACAATTATAACGTTAATTATACTAGTTAAATAAAGATATACTTAACTTTGTCTTTAACGTGTTTCCTAACTGCAAGTCCATCTAATCCTTAACTCCCATACAATATTACTTAAGCTTACCTCGTAAAATACGATATCGAAAAACCGCACCATAATACAGTTACCGCTGCGTGGAGCGTTATCAAATTTGGACTCAGACAAGAAAATTGTGTTGATACGAAATGCTGCCAAATAAAATTTTCCATTTCCTGCTAAAACTATTTCGCTACGATCATCTCATGAATATTTGCGTATAAACTGTTATTGGATAAATTTATTTTTTTCTATGTTCAATTTTAACTGTAGGCACTAGACTGAATATTACACAAATATCTCCTTAAAAATAAATAAGCTAATCTCATTCCTTGCAATAAATTGTCTTACGTATTATTCCTTAGTAACTTAATTTTCTATCCCCCATTTCGGGTACAAGTGTTTTTGTATTATGGCGCCCTTTCTCTGTGCCTCGATAAGTCAGTACTTGACGAGCTTAGACGAATGAACGTCGAATTGTATAGCTACCAAGAGCCCTTGACGGGGTCACGATACTCATAGGATGTAGGGTTAATACTTAGTCGTGTGTTATTGAAAATTTATGAATATTACAAATGTTGAGACAATATACTATTATGACCTTTCTTGAGTGGCTGAGAAGATTTTAATTTTATTTTTGTAGGCTACTAAATTATATTTAAATCTTTTACCACTTCTTTGGATAATTTAATTTTAATGATTATTCCATGACACAATGATATTATAGTTATTAGATATGTTATACACCAACAAATCAACCGAAAAGTGTGCCGCACAGCAGCACAAATATATAAGATAAAACGGTAAAAAAGAGATAAATGATAAAACCAACAAGACAAAAAGAGATAGTTAATTTTGTCAGTTGCGCGTGAATGCGCCGGCAACCAATCACCTTAAGGTTTCTCGTCTTCAGAAATTTGCGCTTATTACAACATATCTATTTAATATAATACCATTTTACATCAGTTCCGTACTCGTGCTATTAATACGGATAATGTTTTACACAATAAGCCTGACGCCTTTATAATATACACTGTAAAAGAAAACAAGATGTTTTATCGCGGACTTTTTATAAAACATTTTTTTCTGTATATATACAAAAGTATAACGAATGCACGGATCAAATATTGACGAGAGACAATTCGTTAAATTTTGCAGCGACGCGTGGTGTTTTTAATTAATGCCGATGTGTACTTGAATACACTACGGCATTTCTTTCAGTTTCATTTTATGTTATATTGTATTGTAGGAAATGTTAAAATTTACGTCATAGTGGAAAGATTTTTTTTATACAGCACTAGCAGCGCCCCGCGGCTTTAACCACGTGGTTCACGTTTCCGGAACAAAAACACAACGGCATACAACACATCCTACTTATATGTTAATTTAATCAACTTAAAAACCAAATTGTAGATAAATCTATTCAGTACTTTCTATGTGAAAGAGTAACAAACATCCAAAAATACTCGCAAACCTTCACATTTATATTTTAGTAAGAACATAATATATTATGCTGTTTATAATCTGTACTTTAAATCTTCAAGTGATATATGACGCTACGTCTATGAACGGACGCTTACGTACTAATGGGAGTATATTCAAACATTGAAACTGCTAATCTCTATCTCATTGGTAGAACGTCCAAGCTTTCCCTTAAAATAAATATTTTGAAGAGCCTTACGCTTGTTCATTTTAAAAACACATTATAAACGGAATATGAGTACATCAATTAGATCGAATTTCAATATTTCTCAATCCGATTTCTGTAATTAAATACCAGATTTAAACCTAGAATGAGAAATTGAAACGACTTTGAACGGATTGGGTCGACGTTTTAATATGAACTAGTAACGTCCAAAATATCCATACGCAAATTGAATAAGCACGCCTTAAGTCCAGTAATTTTGACAGATGTGTACCTTTTTTTGCGACCACATCGCTCCATGAGTCAACACAATCAAAATACACACACATACACACACACAAATATTTTAAAATTTAAGTAAATTAGACTAAGGTTTACTGAGACACGCTTTCGCTAATTTATAAAAAAATTGTGCATCGTCCGAACCTGGATCCGACAGAGTACTAATGATGAACCCGACTGATATATTTTTATACTTGATAGGTATATAACCTGATATATTATACCTATGGCGAACTAGATGTTATACAGCGAAGTTCCGGGTAGCACTGCATTTTCTATGGGCTGGCGTTTCTCTTACCATCAGGAGTGCGTCTAGCTCGTCTTCCCACTTCTTCTTATAAAAAAAACTGTCAAATCGTACCGCATTGAGTTGTAATTACATTTAAATAACTTTTCAGAATTCCGGTTTAAGTCTATGTACTTTTCATAGACTAAATATTTTAAGTCCTCGTGATATATCTACCCACTTAAATAATAACGAAAACAAGTCACACTCGCAACACATTAATAACAGTGATATATACGCTCACCGTCAAACCGTAACATGCACTCAACGCCCATTGTCTGTCTGACAGACATTTATCATTTCCGAAAAGCATAAAATAGAGGAAATTCGAACAAAGAAAATTTTAAGAAACGCTCAAAAATTGAGGCAAGCTTTCTTTTTCAAACGCTTTATTGCCCATAAATTTTGATACCTAACTTCGTTTTAAAGCTTCACATTCACAATTATGTTATCCATTTCAGCACCAGAAGTATATTATCTACTCGGTAGCGGTACTTGTTGAAAATAATTTAAAGTAGGTATCTAAAAAGAAATAAGTAAATAACGCAAATAAATTTCAAAATTTAACTTTTATATGTGTATAGAATTTTAACTACATTTAATTTAAACTGATATTATCTACACAGTTTTTTTTAATTTTACATTCCCAAAACAAAAGTGACTACTTCGTTTAATATAAACATAATTTGTCAAACACAAGTCGCCTCGCATCTGGTGAGCTTGCTGAGAATTTCCTTGCATTCACGAACATCCTCGTGTTATCGATTAATCATCTTGCTCAAGCCTTTCAGATGGCTTGTAATAGAATTTTATACTTATTTCTGAGCACCTATCAATCATGAGGATCTACGAATTGACTGGCATTACGTAAATTGGCGAAGTTTATTTCAGACAAAGTACGGAGTATGCTCTTGTAAAGTTAATCGGATTACTGCTTTATGGAATTTATCTTCTATTGCTATAATGTATAAAAATAAATTGCTGTTCGTTTGTCTTGCTGGGACTGAGAAGTAATGCGTAAATGATAATAATATAAGTAAACCATTACTGCTCAAATAAAAACAAAACTATTTAGTTGACAACCTTCACGTCATTAATGTCGTATAAGATCAATATTATTCAAGTCAGTACAAAAGTTGTATTCAGGGTTGACCGCTTTATAAAATAATATTTTTAAAGCGGTACGAAATCATCTAGTAAAATAGATATAAGAAAATAATGTATGTTAAATGTATTGAATTCTTATTTCTTACTATCGTGTCGCCAGTCATAAGTTACCGTTTCTTCCTTATAAAACGTTATTAGCTCGCTCTTCTTATAACAACCTTGTTAGCAACAACGTTATTTAGTTTCACATTAAAATTCCAACTTTTTACTTGGTCGTGACGTTAACATGTCTTACGAAATTTGCAAGTAAGCACATCTCGGCTGCAGAGAAATGGGTTAGAAGAGATTCTGAGATACAACACGGACTCAATGGAGATCGTGTGAGGAGTTTCAACGTGATATATTCATTGTGTTATAATATTGAGATCTGAAGAGAATTTCTTGCGTCGAGAAATGTGTATGCTTTTAGTATATATTAAAGTAACTTATTCGCAACGTTATATTTTTAAGGTAAATTAATATATTATGTAACTCGCGGTCTACCGAACGCTACATATATTATGAGGTAAGTGTCAGACAATTGTACGACTAGTACTGAATTGTCAGACAATAGTACGACTAATTGGGTTCTTTTCTTTGGACAAGGAATATTGTGACCTTGGGAAATAAAAAACTTATTGCAATTATTACTAGTAAGTATTATATACCAGTATTTCGTGTATATGCGTATGCGTTTTAATTAGGGGTAGCTTACAATGCTACTTAACTCTTCATATCAACCCTTCAGTCTTGTCACAGAGTAATACACCCAAAGTTGAACCTACGACCTTTCATCATATTTATTTCCATAAATGTTCGTAAACTTTTAAGACCGATATACACACTTTATAAATAAGGCCATTTCGGCTCAATCAAAAACTTAGAACCATATAACGGTTATAAGAAGTTTTGGGATGAAACTTAACTTATTCTTAGTATATTTCTGAACGGGTTCCACTTGATGTGGGTGTGGAATACCTTCACAAAGTTATATTAAAGTGGTCACGATAAAAAGTTTTCCACGAAAAAACGATTCACGCCTGTGTAAGAGCTACTTGAGATAAACGTATTTGAAGAAAGGTTCTGAATGTATATATTATCTAAAACATTTAACCCGATATAAGTGTAATTCGAAGCGAATGTCTTATGTATCATAAAATTAAGAAACAATTATTTCATAAAAAATAAATCTTAGCCACATACTAGATGGTAATCAACATTCTCCTTAACAATATTAAACTATCACAAAAACGTATAAATTTATAGATTGATTACTAAAATACAAAGAAAAAGCAATACTCAATTTAAATCATGAAATAAATAGTACACGTACGTAATGATTGTTTTCTCAACTTTCAAACAACATCTAGAACCCTATCGCCAACAAAAGGTTTCATCAAAAAGTTTTTATTGCTCGAAATCCAATGAAATAGTTAAGAAATTCGATGTTTCTTTAAAACAAACGATTTATTGACAGCATTAGTCTTACTTTGAGAGAATAGAATCTCGAAAATATAAAATCTATTGTGCTTTCTGTAACAATAATAATTAAATTGATATTCTGAATGTGCTTATAGGACTTACGTTGCTAACATTACCAGCTTTCATTCCATTTTCTTTTACTCTTCTTTTATTCTTTTTCAATCTCACCTATCTACTCTCTTCTTAAACTTCGTTGTTAAGTTATGATATTTCGGTGAGAATTAATTAAATACCATAAAATATATAATAAGCATAAAAGCATTTGACCCTTCTCAATGTCTCTTAAGCATTCTTCGATTCTCGAACCCCAAAGTTCTTAGCGATGAATCTCTGTAGCTCTTCCATTTAAATAGTTAATGAGCATTAAGGATGTACAATTAATTCGTCGTAATCACCCAGATCGTGGCATTAAAGACCAGCTTGAGATTAAGGCTGAAGTGCCGTCAATGTCGCGATCACAATACCTAATTTGCTTTGTAAAATATTCTAAATCTTACCATCTTTGTTTCCCATATTAACCCAACTAATTAATTTAAATAAAAAGTTTGTGACAATGTGAGTATGTTTATTCTTCTTTCATGAAAAACTACTGAAGGTTTTAGATGAAATTTGGCATACAGCTAGATTAGACTCTGATTGACACATAGAATAGGTACTTTGACTTCTGTGTATACAGTAATTTTTTGCGGGGCGTGTGGGCTTGTGAATAGTAGATATTTCAGGACAAAAACAATATCTAGTCCCAAACTAAGCAGCTGAGCCTGTGTTATAGCAAGTCATGGACTTGACTTAATATCCTATACCCCTAGGTGGGGCAGAGAGCGTCCACAATGCGCCGCCATCCCGTTCTGTCTTCGACGTCCCGTTTGATTTCGCTTCAGATCTTGCCGATTACCCTCGCTTCATCAATGATAGTCCACCGCCAAGTCTGCTTAGGACGTCCACGTTTACGTTTTCCTTGGGGATTCCAGTCTAGGGCTTGCCTCAGGATATGTCCTGAATCCCTTCGGAGAGTGTGTCCTATTCAGCTCCACTTGCGGCGTTTGATCTGCTTGTCGATCGGGACTTCACTGCATCCCGAAGATTATACAGGTAAAGGTAAATATTTTCAGGACATTTATACACAGCGCCATCTAGTTCCAAGCTAAGCCGAAGCTTCTTAAGATGTTCGTTCGATATTTTGTTGAGCCAGTATATCTTGAGGATTCTGCGAAAGCATCGGTTTACGAAGACCTGAAGCTTGCGAGAGATGTCTTTAGTCACCTTCCAAGTCTCACACCCATGTAGCAGACACTTCTGCTTTCTGCTGTCTTGACACTGGACCGGAATATTTTGAGCTTCACTCTCCATGTCAACTTACGAGACTGCCATATGGCAGTTTTATTCCATTACACCTTCCCTATTTCTTAACAGCATCACACACGCTAGTAAATAACAAATAACTGTCATATATATCTTCTTTAGGTGGCACTCCATTACTGGAGGTTTGCCATTAGCTCCCTGAACTTCTGCCTGTCACCAGCCAACCGAAAGAGGTGGTTATTCCAGTCCACTCCTGGATGTTGCGCAAACATGATTTTTCTTTTTACCAGCGAGTCTTCTACTTTCCCCATAATTATGAGTTGTTGGTCACGTAGGCATATATGTAACACCATTAATACAGCTGTGCTGCTGTATGTTACACTAAACATCATCGAT
>DWAJ01001040.1:0-25431 GCA_018238005.1 Eurema mandarina
TTCAAAATTACTTTACATAGAGTAAGTCACTATTTAGATATGCCGTCGACTTTTTTAATAAAAAGTATTGTTAAATACTGTCCATATTTTTGTAAAGCTATGCTTACATTAGATTTATTTTCAAATGAGTGTTTATTTAAAGTAAAGTTTGAGTCCAGTCCAATTTTCAAAATTATTCTTAATAATACTTTACGTAGAGTAAGTCCCTATTTAGATATGCCGTAGACTCATAGTAAAGGCATATGTACTATCTAATTCTGTTCATAGACGATTGTTTCGGTGTCTCTGTAAACCCGCTTCAAGGTACGTCAAGGAAGATCAGGAAGTCTTAGTCGGTAGTGACCAGAAGCCTACTACTCCAAATACAATTGATGTCGATTTTTATTATTTTCGATACAGTTTTTGAGCAACTTCAAATGAATATAAAAACTTTTTTATTTCTGTTTCGATAACATTGCGATAAACTGATGTGCGATCCGATTCTTTATTAGAGTATATTAAGTCTCATAGCTCGGTCAGCAGTATCAAAAATTTTCGATATCGACGACGATTGCATTCGGAGTAGCTGCTCTGAGGAGGCGTGTCTGTAAGAGGATTTCTTCTTGACAAAAAAATACGTATACAAAATATATAAATCTGATTGTACGTATATAAAAATGAGGAACACATCTAGTTAAAAAAAATACAACAATTGAAAATTCCTCGCCAATTGTCTTCAATTTAGATGTTAAACGTTGAAATGGCTATTTCAAATTATTTTGAACATTATTTCATTAAGACCAAGATCTGTGTGGGCAATGTTTATATCAATTGTCATACCATACCATGTCAGGTTCATTGGTATATTTCCTTTTTAACATTAGTTAAAAAACAATGTATTTACCTAATATATATTTTACCGAAGAATTGGAGCACGTTCTGATAGTTTTTTCGTTGTGGTCTAAAAATCAAGTCACTCTTAAACCTAACAACTCAATCCATACAAAAAATCGCTCTTGGAAGCAACAAATAAATATACATTTTTATTTTAATACAATTATAATGAATTAGACGTCACAGACATTATAAATCTTACAATTTAAATTAAACATTTAAAACTACATACAAACAAACACATAACATTTTAAATATTAAACGTTTCTAAATTAAATCAAAATCAAACTGTTCTAAAAACTATTCTAAAATTAGTTAACAAACGTAAAATGAAACAGCAGAAGCAATCGTGAGCTTTTGAAAAACATCTCATATATGATAGCTTAATTTTCTCATACCGTTTGATTACGCTACATTAAGATTGATAAAGATCTCACAGATTGTATTCATTCGTAGCAAATACCGAGACTAGACGAAACGACAGCCAAACAATAACATAAAAGAATCGATATTGGCAGAAACAAATGAATTATCTGTAAATGCCTTAAAGACATTGATATTGAAGATCTATCAATGCAATAGAAGTGGCACAAATTTTATTTGATTTTCACGAATGCTTGTTTTTCTAGACGCGTAGCATTTTAGCTAAAGTGTTTATAATATTTTCAGTTCTTTAAATCATGTACCTACTTAATGAAATAGTTCACAACATATATAAAGATCATAAGTAATCATATTCTTAAGAATATTCGTGACTTGGATATACACATTTACCTACTTATTAAGAAATTAATACACGTAAGTAAAAATTATTATATTTTAAGCCTAATTACCCATCTTTTTGTGAGAGCTTAATTAAGAGTTTATAAAAAGTTCTACATAGTTGAAAACTAATGGACATTCTGTCAACGGATTCAGATGCGATTTCAAGTGTATTATGGATTCATTTATACTTACAGTAAATGTACAAAATATTGCTGAATAAAAAAGCCCGTAGAACAATGTTATAAACCAACAAAACTCACACTTTCTAATCATATTTAATTATTAATACGTACATAATTATATATACATAATACTTGACCAAGTCTCTTATAATATTGAGACCAAAGTAATTACAACGTCAAATATAATTATAATATTATTAACGACAATCATCGTTTTGACATACATTCACGCATTACTTGACTGCATTAGTCAAGTAACGGCCTACGATCGCTTCATTACGTTATGCTCAATGAGATGAGAGATTTTATCGCGCACTGCTATATGGAAACCTAGTTAATCACTTCCGACGATAGATATTCATTGCTTTTCTATACAAATGGTATAAAGAGATAAAATTTATAAAGTTATAGATCATCTCGAGTTACTTTTAGATGTAGGAAACATGGTTTAATAACTCTTTCTATCAAATTTTGTGATTTTAGGTACAAAATAATACTTAATCGAAAATTATTGGGTAAATACAAACTCATATCTACATATAAATAAATAAAACTTTGAAGTAAATATTTCGAAAATTTTAAATTTCAAAATTAGCAGGAAGTTACACTTTAGAACTATTTTAAAGTTTTAAATATTTATTTTTTATTATTTATTGAGCACTTCTTATAAGTTTACAGCCAGGGTTGTTCTAACAATATAATATTGTATACTTAAATACATAATTGGTAGGGCCATTCGTTCACAGATTTACTTTCCGCAAAATCTACGATCTATGTCATTATATATTTTTTCTTAGATTTTTTCAAAAATAACTGTCTACGTATTGCCATTATCTATAAGCGGAAGTGGTACCATTAGGGAATCCTTCTTAATAGCCAGCCCAAAAAAAATAATACTTATCTTATCTATTAGTTCTTAGCTCTACATCGAGAGTTAGCGTTATTAGGAAAAGGTATAATATGATAATTCCATACGCAGCTACAATCTCTGTTATCCGATACTATTTCTATTTTATTCATCGACTTTATTCTCTTGTTTACTCTGTGCCTCCAATTCTTACGACATTCATTATTTTCGCATACATTTACAAATTACTAATTAGGTGGAATCTATATGAAATTTGTTTAACTTAAAAATATAGTTTTAATTGAATTAACAATTTGATTATTTTATGTGGTAGTAAATATTTTTTTATTATTCAAATTTATTCATATATATTCTATAAATATGTATAACTATATTCCCAGGAGGAAAAAGAAGGTTATGCAGGACTCAAACTGACAAAAACTTCACGGAGTTATATATATAGTTATTAGCGGACATTCATAAAATAATAACTTATACTGATGCCCTCTTCAGTAAGCCCATAAGTGCCAACTCCTCATAACAATAGAAAGACGTGTGTATTCAATTGAATACACAGTTGAATTAAACGCAATAACTTACCAGTAAACATTTACTGGTTAGTTTTTATTTCAATATTTACATGTACTTAATAAACTCTGAAATTACAAAATCCGATATTCAATCTTCTCGTTTTTGTAAACAGCGTTATCAGTAGGTAATTAAAAAGCGTTTATTTATTAAACAAAATAAATTCCGAAATAATATAAAATTTTACGAGTGAAAATAAGATAGAAGCGGACTTATATTTAATTCGATACAGATATTAAAACAAACAGTACAATAGGACTATAAATAATACAAACAGGCTTAATAAATAAGAATATTTCGCGATATTGCTTCGACGTCAATATTGGGCCATTACAAAACCATAAATTGACTTTCCTCTTATTATTTATGGCATTGTTGTGTCGAATCAATTTTATTTATTTATAAATGGTATCAAAATTACTTCTGCAAATATTTTTATGGTTACTTATATTTTTTTATTAAGTATATTTTTACGCAAATAGCGTATAAAAATAAATACTATGAGAATGTTATTAACGCATAATCAATATTATTATAATTTAAGTGTATATGTGTATTTAAATTATGTCTATCTAGGTGTAAATATACAAAACGATATAATGAAAAAAATACAAATATCGATGTGTTATTGTTTTTTGCAAATAGCACAGACGAAACCTAACAAATAATTTCCTTTACAGATAAAAAATATGTTGCATAAAAAAAGCAAACAAAGATTCCTAGACGATTTTATTATGGCCGTAAATTGTGGCCAGTTTAGTGCGTAAACAAATTAATAAGTAGTTAAATGTAACATTTCGATAGACAAGTTTACACTGAGTTTTATAAGATGTATGGTTCTGGTTTTTAACGCTGAGTGACTTGAAAACACCGCGATGATTGAAAGCTGATACAAACCAGTATTTTGATAAATAAATAGACCATAGGGATGGGTTTTGTTGAAAATTATCGATACTCATTTTAGAAATATCGATTTTTATTTTTACATTGTTTCCTTGTTACATAATTATTAATTAACATGTTTTATAAAGTATTAAAAATAGTATCAAATAGTTAAGATCGTTTTAATGATATTTCTATGTCTATTTTCTTTTATTCGTTTTTATTTCTTTGCGCTAAATTATCTAGTCCTTAATTAAAATTATAGCAACTTTGTATCTGCAAGCTGGAAACAATTTTGGCGACGAAACAAATCTATAAAATAATTTAATTCAATTATCGATATCGACAATGGTGTACCATCGATACTTTTAGATATTTAGATCAACTAAGTTTTTCTGGAGTGTGAGCAATGAAACGTGTACCTAATCCAATGTTTTTATTTGGCCACGTGAGTCGTGAAGCCAGGATGCCAAGTTGTCGATTAAAAAAGTATAAAACCCAAATTATGCCGGTATTTTATCCGGAGCCCGCGCTTTTTTGACGCCTTTGACGTTTATTACAGCGCCGTTCGATATTTAAAAATGTTTTTATACACAAGATTCAGTTTTTCAGTTGTTTTTCGAGTATATACTATATTATAGAAGTGATGCATTCGTTGCTTTTTAATTATACCACATCCACTTTTTTTGTAACTGACTTTAGCCCGCGGTTTTCCTCGTGTAAGTCGTATTTTTTTAATCATAATTGTAGGTACTACTCTGATTATTTCTAAAAAATTAAACAATTAAACGTCATTATAATTTGAACAGCAGTGCTTAAGCTATAATAAGACTTGCTTAACGTTTAATAGGTACCTAAATTAGACGACCACGATGAAGTTGTTAGAAAGATAATACAGTAGCATACAAATAAATATTACAATTTTTTTCTTTTGGTTCTACAAATCGAAAGCCATAGTTCATAAAAAAACTGATTTAATATATTGAATTATTTATTAGGGTTTTAGGAGAAGTTAGCAGCAATTGTGTTTCGCTGGATCAAAGTTTTAAGTGTTTTTATATTAATTACTGACTTATATTTAATTTAGATATATTTTAAAATGTTCTCTATAATTTGAAGGATTTTTTTTGTGTATTTAATATCTGGTAAATTGCAATTACATACAAATTCATAAGTCGATAGCTTATTTAATTAGCTTATCTTGTATTTAAATGATGATAAATTGACAATTTTTTATTAACTATTGAATTGTTTGCTATGTATTCTCATCGGCTTTGTAATAATTGTACTTATAATTTGCAAAATATCACCGTTAAACCAAACTGCGCGCATCAAAATCAATTCAAACAATAACCGCAGGCGGCCATATTGGATTATTTGACGTTCCAGACGCCATATTGCATCGAGTTGCGTTCTGAAACCATTGGCGTAGAGAACAAAGGAACCATTTCAGATAATAGACGTAATTGAGAACGTAGCACAATGCTAATATGATGGTTAACTTGAAACCGGTATGGGTTAAAATTATGGCAACGGGCCACACTGTCAGTAGCAATGTACTTTTTATTGTAAGATTATTTTTATATAAACGAAAAATAAACTATTGACTGTGGTTTTATTTTAAACTAAGTAGCTGTTGCTCTCGACTTCGTCCCCGTCGGATCTATTTCTATTATTATGTTATAGTGAGTCAATCTTAGAAGATAGACATATACTGTCTTTTTTAGATCATTTAAAGAGGAATAATTCTTTTAAAGATATTATTTTTGTATCTTGAACCGTTTTCGCAGCGCACGCAAAGAAAGCCCTCAAAGATGAATAATTTTCCCCGTTTTTTCCATATTTTCCATTATATCTTCGCTCCTATTAGTCGCAGCGCGATGTTATGTAGCCTAAAGCCTTCCTCGATAAATGGTCAATTCAATAAAAGAAGAATTTTTCAATTAGGTCCAGTAGATCCTGAGATTAGCGCGTTCAAACAAACAAACAAACAAACTCTTCAGCTTTATATATTAGTATAGATGTCCAATTCAGGCATCAGTTTTGCAGAGTAATTTAGTTTAAAAAAAATTAAAATCTCAAAAATCCATTGCATTAAAAAATAAGTAATTCATTATACGCGCTACATATCACATAGACTTATATATAGTTATATATATATATAAGTATAGCTGTGTCCCGCGGCTTTATCCGCGTATAGCTATCCTATTTTTTAAGTAGGATCAAACTGCACACGGTGTCCAAATTTAATTTAAAATCCGTTCAGTAGCTTACGAGTCAATCGCGGATAAACAACGTGACACTTAGGTAATTTATATACATTTAAGATTACAATTAAGATTAAAATTTTCTCTGACCGTCCTGCTCAGTTGCCTGTTACATGTGTAATAATAAAAAACCCTATTTATTTTGAATGTTTTTGACATGCTGAGAGCAAATAGCGATCTTCTAAACTCTTGTTTAGTTTGATTCGCCGATCGCTTGCGGTGCACTAATAAGAAGTCAATATTAGCCAGGCGGGATGTTACGGCTAACTTCGCATGGAGCTACTATGTTTTTCTTTCAAATATTTTAAGCCGATTTTAATGAAGAAATTACTCAATACAATTGTATTTGGTATCTCTAAATAAAAGGTTCAAAGTATGATTATTTTGTGTTTAAATATTTGGAAGATTTATAGCAAAATGAACGTCAAAATACTGCCGTTGGTTGTTGATAAAAAGAGAGGGAACTTATGCTCTACATAAGAAGAGTGATGACTTTCCTCTAGAACAAAGGAAGGACTCACTTCCAGCTAAACTACAGACTGACCAATAGTTATCAAATCAAATCAGACCAATAATAATGCAATGGTTTGTTATCCAGAATATAAAAGTTATGTCTTGAATAATATCGTCAGCATGATTTATGGCTCTGTAGCGATACAGATACGCATTTAATCTCATAACTGTTACCATGTAGAAATATCATAATTTACCATAGTTATGTTTTATGATACTTAAATTAGTTAATATCGATAAAGCAGTTGCTTTTCTCTTTATAGGTTAATTAAGAACAAAGACGTACTAGTTAACACAATTTATTAAATAACAAAAAATTGCAATTCTTAATTTAAAATTTGAAGAATGTTTCGATTATTCCAAAGAACTTCATTTAACTTTTTGAAATAAAGCTGCCTCCACACGGATCACTCGTGGCGGGACGATATCGGGCTAGTATACACGGGACCTATTACAACGACGCCTGCGGCTTTCAAGGTACGATACGCTATTCTATTGTAATAGTTTCCCAACTTACTACTTCTTTAATGGTTTTATAAAGCTTATCTGTACTTATTTACCTTGATCTTTAATATATTTTGAATTTTACTGAAAGTAATTATATAATTAAATAACAGGTAAAATTAAATTGTAGTCATAATTTCAATAAATATATTTAGCAAGGAATACTTTTCTAAATTTATATTTCGAATTTCTAAGCAACCAGAGAGCGTAATTTAACTTTTTAAATAAAGCTGCCTCCACATGAATCGCTCGCGGCGCGGCGATAACGGGCGAGTGTACACAGGGCCAATTAGGCGGCGCCCGCGGCTGCATAGGGACAACGCGCCGTAATTGTATCCCGGATAGTTTGCTGACTTGCTTTATTCTGACGAAGCTGTATGGAGTTTACGGTTAAACCGTACTTATTTACCTTGGTTATTATATTTCATCGATTTTAGTATAAAGTCTATGTTTAGATATCTGTACTGCATTTCATATTGCGTTAAAATATTCCGTCCAGAAATAAGTTTATTTTATAATTAAGTAACATCAGACATCTTCTGTAAGATATTATTAATAAGGAGTAGGTATATAGAATTATTACTTAAAATGAACCAAATAAATATAACGGACACTATGAACAAAATTCACCTTAATTAATTAAGTTTACACTTTATTCTTTAAAAACTATAAACAATAGGTACTAAATTATGTAAAATTACGCCCTTAACCTCACCCCTCACCTCTAACGCACCTTTATAATTTCTGACTTATTTTTTTAAAAGAACTGGATTAAAAAAAGAGTTTTATGTGTAATTCACGTAATTCAATAACTTATATGTAAACATTTATTTTACATATAAGTTATTGCAGCATATCTTAATATGCCGGACCCAGCTCAGCTACTCCATATACCCATTCTAGTTCCAGGAAAGCCATTGTATCACCCCGTCGGCTTCACAAACACGAGTGTACAAATATTGTATCAACGATAAGCAAGCTTAAAGTATGTCAAATAATGCATCGAAGTGCACTGTTTGTTTGTGTTGGCTTAGCGCTCACGGATCAATGGATTTATATTATTTTAGTTTTAAAGTTTAAAATTTATTTCTTCTTAAAAATTTTATTTTCAAAGTTTTTTCCAATGTTGAACTATTATTAAGATTGTGTAAGGTATGTAATTATTTCTTCAAATAAAGTTATAAACCATTAAACACTGTCACAATTATCATCAAATTAAAAATAATTCTAATAATCAGTTATAATTGTATTAATTAATACTGTACTAAGTCAAATGTACAATTTTATTTTATTTTAATTTGCCGGAGGAATATTAGATAATTTTGTTTAATAAAACGCTTATTAAAACACAGCGCCATCTAGTCGCATGCTAAGCAGTTTGTGTTACGGTAGATAAATATGTAATGGATAAATTATTGTACATCGTTTTATTTTGCTAAAACACACTGATAAAGATACAAATGTGAATTACACACGTAATTTTCCAGTCTTGTATTACCATTTACCACTGTACCAAGGGTTCGTTTTAGCGGCGTATCGTTAAATTCCGTTGCAATGCCACTGTAGCGTGTATAATTAATAACTTATCATATATAAAAAATGCTAAAAAATTCATTGCGTAGTTTTAAAAATGTAATCGTTTATTAGATAAAAGCAGACAGCGGAAAACGACTTTGTTTTATACTATGTACCTAGTTGTTATGTATGCACAATGTTTTTCCGTGTACACAAAACGCCGATATTATTATTATCTTTTGTTTGTTATTCCATCGTGTATAGTTTTCTCAGAAAATTTAATACATACTTACTTACGTAAGAATATAGGTGTAGCAGTTTTTTATTGACAGGTTCCGGACGGGAAGTTTTTAAACTAGCTAGTTATTTAATGTTTTTTTACCCAAAAAATATTACGCTAGTGATAGTTAAATAGTTGAAGTTTTCACAGATTATTTATATCTGTTAAATCTCCTGTGAACAAACATAATTTAATGTTCTATTTAATTCATTATTGTTACAAAAAGAGGAAACGGCCTCGCAAGAAATGTCTTCCGGAATTTTCTTTCACTTGCAGTTAATAACTTTAAATTTAAAATATCTATAAAGTTAGCGCACTTTAACTCTAAAAATAAACAAATTAACTTAAATTCATTTATTTAAATGAAAACAATAACCACAATCAAACATTTAATCAACATGTCACAATCACAGTCCTGGCTATCACTCAATCACAATGGTGTCCATCGGCTCATGTCAGCTGGCATGATACAGTCCCGCTAACGCATCTTGCAAAGCTCTCAAACATGGCAATGTTGAGGAATATCCTCCCGCCTTTTCTGTTTCCGTTTCCGCTCTGTAATTAAAAATAAATAAAAAACAAAAATCTGTGCTTAATGCATATCTGACACAGATATCTCAAAGTACACATTGTAAAAAGGCTTTCTGTATAGGTCCTATACCATTAATCTAAAGTACCATGCTTTTGGTAAACAAAATATGTGACCAATGTTACATTAATGTTTTGTTTAGGAATATTAAACCACACAAATAAATCACAAGTATGTACTTATGATTATAATTTTAATCTATCAAAAACGAACAAAGAAGAAAACCAAAACTACCAAAACTATTTTTCTCCTAAATTGAACTACAACTCGAACACAATACTATCACATAATGCTTATAAGTATAATGTATTTTTAATACTAACCTCACATGTTGCAGATACCCATTATTAGCAATTTCTTCTATAGACGGAGGATCTGGTCCAATTCTGTCCGGGACGGCTAGAGGTTCATATTTATACAAAGGTCCCTCCTCGAATATGGGTAATGGCTGCTGACCCGACCCTCGTGTGAATTTAACTCCACTAGAGAATTGAGTGACCTGTAAATCAATTTAGTAGACCTATGTATTATATATTAAATAACTTTGTCTTTTTTCCTTATAAAAAAATATACCACTTAACAAATTATGGAACTAAAGCAACACTAATTAAGAATCAAACAACAGTGCATCTTGTTGTGGCAAAATAAAAAAAAAATAACTATTTTTATTTGACGTTTTTAATGCAAGTAAACATAATGACATGATTAAAACTGTAATTTAATGCAGAGAAGACAATCCAACCCTTTGCCATCAAAAAACATTCAAGCATTATGCTTGAACAAAATTTATTATGAATGTAAAGTGAGCTAATGTATTCTCTCTCTTGTCACATAATCTAATTTTTAGATACCTATTTAGCTCACAAGGCTTGTTTCTTGGGATATTAAGGAATAGAGTTAGGTTTTACCCATCAAGCCCATTGCTTGTTACCTTCTATGACCATTGGTCGTTGTGTTTTGGAAATTTGCCCACCTTTACATACATACATACTTTCTGTTAAATAAAAAATATAAAAAACTACCTTAGCTACAACAGGCACAACTTCCTCTTGCTTATTAGCCAAATTCTTTGAGAATTCATTTAAGATATCTTTAGCATCACCCTCGGCAAACATAAGCTCATCTATGAGAGCTTCCTTTTCCCTAATTTTTTGTTTCTTTGCCTCTTGTTCTATCCGCATTGCTTCTGCTCTTCTTAGGTCTTCCATTTGTTTCTCAATTTCTATAATCTCTTCCAATTCTAATTCTTCTCGTCCTAGAACCAAAAAATTTAAAATATATATACACAATCATATCTTATATTGTGTATATTACACACTACTCATTACTCTATAACAGCATACATACACTCCTAGATGTATGAGGAGGGGTTTTAAGCAAAAACAATGGTAGTAGCTTTGCGGTATAAAGTATCAGGTAAGGTTAGTAAGGCGTGAACGCAGTTATGACGGGCTGGCTAGTTAACAATAATAATTGCTAGGATGAGTGTGTATAACATGATATAAGTGTTCTAAGCAAAACACAAACCAATTTTAGCTTTATTCTTCATAATTAATTCCTTGTTATCCTTCTTGTATTGTTCTATTCTTTTGTTAGTGTTTATAATATCTATATTATTAACTAAATTAAAAATAATGGCTTCAATCTCTTCTAAATAATCATTGTACTCTCGTAATGTTGAAAAGTCTTCCTCTTTTTTATTGAAATCTTTAAGAATTCGTTTTCTAATATCAATTTCCTTTTCTACCATAGCATCTTCAAACAATTGTACTCGAAAATTACTGCGACGAAGAGGTACGTTACATTCAGGGCATGAACCGGAACCTAAAATTAATTTTATAAAAAATATAGTAAAAATGCCGGCAAAGTAGCAACATCTTAAGTCTATGAATGTTAAATATACGAATTCAATGGTTGTGCCATTATTTACTAGCTACTTTTATATTATTCTTCTTTTGTTTAAGTACAGCATAATATATTACGATTTTACCTTTTAAAAATAATAAATCAACACAACTTTCACATAAGGCATGGCCACAAACGTTGACCATCAATTTCAGAGATGGATTTCTATATTTTGTAGTTTTGCATCGAGGACAGGCTTGGTCATCCATATTTAATTTGGAGAATGCAATTTATTTAAAATTATAAATTATTATTTACTGCTCTTGTCGAATACCTATGTTTTAATTAAATCATGAAACTTGTCAAAACTATTTGCTTTTCGTGCTTTGACATATTTTGACATTGTAATGTGATTAATCTAGTGAGTTAGTGACATTTCTGGCTTTTTTTTTATTTAGTCCAATTCGGAGTATAAAATTTAATAAAATGTAACAACTTTAATTTTACGAAAATAGCAAATTGATAAAAAATTAAATTACATAACTAAAATGGATGATATATTATAATTGATAACATAAGTCGATTTTAATACTATAACTAAATGCTCCAGAAAAGGTGTAAATTTTCACTGGTTAGTATATTATTGTTTAAAAACCTATATCTGTAACCATTCACATTATGTATTTATATTATGTGCAGTACAGTGGACTGTAAAGGTTTAGTAACACATTAAATTATCAAGTAGTGTTAAAGTATTAGATGCACGTCAAGAAACAAAATAATCATTTATAATTATTAGTAGTTTTTAAAATGCATAGAACATCAATTATTTTACTAATTATATGTTTTGTAGTTCTGTGGTACAAAAAAAAACTTACATTGACAGACCACTGACAGTTCTGACAAGACAACAATATTTTGTAAGATTTTTAATCAACAGCGTAAAATTGTTTAAATACCAATGTTACATTTTCCAAGCGCTGATGATAATATACTTAGCTAAACCTTAATAACATTTAAAAATAAATATGAATGTAGCGATTAGAAACATTGTAACAAGGCAGTCTTATAGGTTATACTATGGGACTTCATATAAATATTTACAAACTCCAGTAACCTCAAGATGTCCTGTTATACAACTTCGAAGCTACAGCGACAACAAAACGGAGATTCGAAGACTACCTCAGCTTATGGAGTTCCCTCCTGTAGTGTGGCCTTCATTCATAAAGTTCATTAAGAATTGGATGTTTGCAACTTTTATAATTAGACCGTATTTTGAACAGGAATTTAGTCTATCAGACTTTATAGAAGCTTCCAAGCATGCCGTACAGGTACTTTATTATATTCTAATGTATAAATTATTCATACACAGCTTTTCAAGTTTAATATTGTACAAAAAAATTATTTAAACTAAATATGTTGCAACAGATATGGTTTTTCCTTTCAGGTAGTTTCAGAAGGTTTACAAAATAGTGATTTCAAATCATTAGAAGGTCTAGTCGAAAAAGAAGCTATGGGTTCACTTAAAACTGCTGTGTCACAGCTATCCATATCACAGCGGCAGCTACTGAGTATTGATAAGGATGATATTTTTTATGCATTTCCTTACCAGGTGTGATTATTTATGTTATTAAATGTTACTTAAAGCTATTTATAAATATCAAGCCAAAATGTATTCATATCAATGACATAACATGTTTTATTCTCAATATAAATACAAGCTGACCTATGTCCACTTCATTGGGCATAATGTTAATAATCCTTTTCAGTTTTTCATTATAGCCTATGACGCTCAGCAATAATGTGGCTTTCTATTGGTAAAAGAATTTTTAAAATCGGTTCAGTAGATCCCGAGATTACCCCTTACAATTTAACAAACACACAAACTTTACTTCTTTACAATATTAGTATGGATTATACTTTTGATATTTAAATGATAAAAATCATAAATCTTATATTATGTGTGTGTGTGTGTTTAAGTTGTTATTAATCTCAGTATTTATCTTAAATTACTTTCCTTAATTCGTTTTATGCACCAAAACTGTAAATAATATTTCTTAAACTAATATTTCAGGTAGGTGTAATGTTTGATGACGCAGACAAAAGATGGGTAGAAATAACTATGTGTTATCATGTACTTAGAGGACTTAAGAACATGAAAGAAACAGGCGATTTGCCACCAATCACCTTAGGGTTAGTATCACAATATTTATTTATTCATTTTGAGATCTTTATGTTGGAAAATGCTTAAAGCTTAAGTAAGGTCTATTTTCATTATGTAATGAAGCAATCATTTTTTAAACAAAATTTTAAGTTCAGCTTTGATCCCCACACCGAAAAATATATTTGTAATTTATATTTGTACTAGCGATCCGTCCCAGCTTCGCTCGGATATATTATGCATGTAATAAATTGAGATGTAAGCTATCCTATCTCTCAAGTTGGATCTGTTAAGTGGTTTAGGAGTCCATTGAGGACAAACATTGTGACACAAGATTTACATGTATTAAAGATACAAAAAGATATAAGAACACCCAGACCTTCTGTATCCTTCCGGTACAGATAGTACCTTCTGTGTGTCTTGCCATATATTGTAGGTATTTTCAAAAGAAAAGTATGTATATGTAATTTATTCCGTTATGTAGTTGGCCATAACACAAGCTTCTGTTCTGCTTAGCTTGGAACTAGATGGCGCTGTGTATAAATGTCCTGAAATATTACTATTATTAAGTGAAGCTGTTTGAGAATTGCACTAAATGAAAATTCATGTTGTACATATTTTGCAATAACAAACTCAATCTCTGTTTTGATATTATTCATTCTTATCTTTTAGGGGTCACCCCGAATTTGAAGACAAAATATTCATATTGAACTACAGATTTATAAGAGAATTCACGAAAGGTGTTGAAGATAGCTGGTGGATTAATATAGTCAACCATTTTCAACCCCAAAATCTGACTAGAAGGCAGTGACTACCTTAGAAGTTAGATTCTAGCATTTTATCTAGTTTTATTTTGTAAATTTTAACAGTCAGAGAATTATTTAACAAATTAAATGCCAACCCACATAATTAGGTATGTTGACTTTAAAATAAAACTCTAAATTATATTGCCTTACTAAAAAAACAATAATAATGTCCAACACCATATTTATTACAGTTTTATACTATGAAAGAAAATATATTAAGCTGCGTTGAAAAAAGGCAAGATAAGATAGTAAAGTGATGTCTATTGAAAATAAAATGGTTAAGTTTACATCTGATTTATTATTATTATTGCACTTATCGTAATTATACATGAAAATTACAAAGTTATTAAAAAATATAACAGTATCTTCTAAATAAAAATAGCACCATCTTAATATGTAATAAATATCAATTATGTCTCAAGACACATCACACAATTCGCTAAATTCCATACAAGCAGATCTTATTTTGCTCAGCAGCAGTGTTGTATCACCTGAAAAAAGAAATTGTTACCAGAATAAAAAATATATTTATTTATTTATTTATTTTACCCTTTTTTACACATAGGAATCTTATATACTAAACAAATAAATTTAATTTAAGTGTAAAGGGCGGCCTTATCACTTAAAGTGATTTCTTCCAGGCAACCCGAAAATACAAGAAATAAAAGAAAAGAAAAAAGGAATATAAAATTTTTTGTAAAAAAATATTGAGGACATAATATTGGCATCTCTGAATGTATGAGTCATTTTTAAAACTACTTGTTAGCAAGAAATATACCTGTAACAGGATCATAAAGTGCTCTTTTTGATGATCCACATTGCACTTTGATGGGCCTTTGTTTCTTCATGCAAGTTTCCACATCTGCATAATAAATATACAAGTAGTTATCAAGTATAACTTTGTATATTATGCTATAATATACAGCTTTAGCCTATGTCCAAAGACAACCTGACCTATATTATTATCTCTATACAGCTTTAATTTTCTTAATTTGTTAGTGTTTGTTAATGAGATTTTTATAGTGGACCAATGGGGTATATTCAAAGTATTTTTGTTTATAATCAGCACCTTCTACAAAGTTCTCATTTAGTAATCGTAATAATTATTTCACTACAAAAAAAAATATTTATTTTATTAACATACTTTTAGGAATATAAATTACCTGCATGCACCTTATCCAACAATGTACTGACATCTAAATTTTCACTTAATCGGGAACATAAGGCGTTTACATATTGACTTGCTCCCGGCATGATTTTCTCCATATCATCAGTCTTTAACTCATATGTGACACTACTATCTATGGACATAGAACATTCAATCTGAAGAACTTCATATGCAGCTTTGGAAGACTGAGTTGAGTAACCAATGAGTAAATTACTGTGTATCGTATACTCTTCAATATCACACATTGCTTTGTAGATAGCAGGATTTAATTCCCTAGAAGATTTATGGAAATAAATATATTATTAAGGATTTATGGCATTAAGGTTGCTGACAAGGGGCGTATGTGATGAATATTTGTGAGTATATGTTAAAAGTAATGTTGCTGAAATGTTTACAGAAAAACAATATAAATTAAATAACATAAATGCTACAAAATAATTAATACTGTTTTTAACCCCTGGTACAAAAAGAGGGGGGTTTGACGTGTCCGTCTGTCTGTGGGATCATAGTTCCTGAACGAATGAACCAATTTCTATTTAGTTTTTTCTATTACAGGGTTTTAAGTGCAAGTGTTCTTAGACATGTTTGATGAAAAGCGATTGAGCCGTTTTAAAGTTATGGGGGGTTTACGTGGGGAATGAAAAACCAAATGTCTGCAAATATGCTCAAGTAGGGTATCAAATGAAATGTTATGATTTGTATGTCACAAAAAACATCAACTTTTATAAGTTTGACGTGTCTGTCTCTCTGTCGGGGTTCTTTAAAAATTTTAATTTAATATTATGAACTACAGCATATATATTCCTTACTTCAAATATTTTGATTGTAAGAGATCATAATTTTTATGTTATATTAATGGATTTTAATTAGAAAGTTAATCCTTACCTATCTAAGCATATTCTGCACATATCCATAATTAGCATGCAAAGTTCTGGCTTACACAGTGAAACTTCTCTTAAAAGCCAATTTTGTGTAACACAATGATCAAACATTATATTTTCTGTTGGACAATCTATACCTAGCAAGCAATTTGTGTTGCATATTTCACATCCATGTCCGGCATAGAAGATAAAACCTAAAAATATATTCTTATTAAACATGTGAAAACATTGTAATATTTTAAAAAGCAAGGTAAACACCTATTCAAATTGTTTTTTTTTTTCAATACGCAACCTTCTATATTATGTAAGTAAGAAATCTAATTTGATCCTAGAATTTTTGATGAGTATGTTTTATTACAATCCAGCTGAAAGATGTAATAATATTCATAGAAATCTAGTATTTTACTCTTTACCACCTAGTAAATACTAAATATAGTGGTACTTACAATAAGAATCTTCCGGAATCAATTCAATCACTTTAGATATGATTATTTTAAGCTGTCTACTAGTTGTGTTCCTAATAGATATAGTTATAAAACCAAGATTTCGTAAATTAGCTCCCAATGAATCGCAATCTATTGAAGGAGTTATAAGCTTTGATAAATGCTCATAATTATCATTTGCAACTAAGAAAGCAATTTTAGAATGTGGTTTGTAGTATGTTAATGTTTTATTTGTATGTAGAGCTGTGGCAAAAAATTGCTTGGATTGTTCCACTGAATATCCTTTCCTATCTAAATATTTAATCAGAAGTTCACCGGGTTTTTTATCACTATCCTTATCCCAATCGATACTGAAACAACGTGAATAAAATTATATATTTTTATATCATTTAATTTTAATTATTGTTAATCAACAAAACAAACCTCACCTTAATTCAGCTATCCTAGCAATCACCTCACATTGATCTTTATTGAGACAGGAAAAATATTTATATTCTGGGTATGAAAGGGATTGTTTAAGCGATTTGCTATTAGGCCAGTACTTGGTCATAATTTAAGCTATTTTATGTCAAGAACATATTACTACAAAATTGTATTTTTTACAGATAATATGATTAGAATAGCTCTTAGACCAAACAAATAATATAGACGCCGAGACGGATCAAGGAACGTCACGGATGACTGATGAGTGATGACTGATGACTGATGTCTGAACTCACTCTGAACTCTGAAGTCAGAGTTCCATCAGTCATACTGACTTCTGAAGTCTGAACTAATTTTCAAACATTTGACATTTGACATTTGACTGTTGACAATTGACGCCAATAGGCAATAACAACTAAACAAAGTTTATATAAAAAATACAATAACTTCTTAAGTAGGTAGTTAGGTCCATATTAACTTTGATTAAAAAGATCGTATGTGCATTAAAAATAAGAATAAAGAAGCATGGGTTCCTCACCCATTAGGTAGGCATTAAGGTGTATTTCAATTTTACACAAAATTCCATAATTTCCCACAAACACGGTAAAATATTTTAAAATCTATACTAATAAATAAAGCTGAAGAGTTTGTTTGTTTGAACGCGCTAATCTCAGGAACTACTGGTTCGAATTATTGAAAAATTAATGGAATTTTTTATTGAATAGACAATTTATCGAGGAAGGCTTTAGGCTACATAACATCACGCTGCGACTTATAGGAGCGAAGAAATAATGGAAAACAAATCAACGGGGACGAAGTCGCGAGAAACAGCTAGTAATATATTATAGAAACATTGTTTTCAAAGCTAGGAACACAAAACCTCCCTCATATTCATGGCGGAGGTTCTGTGTTCCTAGCTTGTCAAGCTAAAATGTTTACATAAATTAAATAAATCTATTATGATTTATCATAATAGATTATCTTTTCATAGGTAAACTACTAATTACCTATGAAAAGATAAATCAGATTTTTTAATGGTTTGTTGAATTATTTTTACAGTTTTTATTGCACAATACGGCATTTTTGTAAAAAAAATATTTTATATTGATTTGACATTTTGACAAGCGTTTTAAAATTATTCACGACTGATAGACACTGTCAGTGAAACCCTATTGTATTAGTACATACATATTGTATTTTCGGCTTATTTTCTCGTTTACAACGTTCCGTCTATATTATCCTTAAAGTCTAAGGAATAACCATAATAAAATTTAAATCTTAGAGGAAAGTAATTATTTGTAAAAAATGCCATTGCCAAAGAGAATGTAATCACTACGTTGGCCATTGCTGAATTGTCAAATGTTGACAATTGAATTGACAAAGAGGCATCATGACAGACGTCAACGTATTAATCCATAACGTTTAAAAACTTTTCTTATTCCGATAACATAAATATAACCTTTAAAAAGTTTCGTCCTTTTTTCACGCTTTAGAAATTTATCAATTGGTCTGTTTTTTCTCGTGTTTATGAAACAATATTTTTAAATAAAAAACGATAGGTAGTTTCCAGGTGCTACTTGCTAAGTTATTCGACATTGTGAATTGTGATTGACATTTGACAGTGTCGCTTGCCCAAAAATCGGGGACAGTTAATGTTCTAGATTTACGGCGTATGGTGAATGTCTAACAATACTCAATACACAACGTTAAACATTCATCTTTCAAAAGCAATTGAAATTAGAATTTAATAACATGAAAAATGGCCATCGGTGTCGATTCATCGAAATGGAAACCTAGACAAGTTAAAGGTACACCATCAGTAAGAGCTAGAAATTTAATAGGTATTGGTGTTTTAAGTGTTGGAGTGCTCTGCGGCCTGATATTCCAGTAGGTTCGATTCACTTACTAATGAATAAATTGCATTGAGGTAATATTATTTATTTTTTACTTGTATTTACAGTACCTCTAGCGTTTCGTATAACTTAAGAAAAGCTTCAGAAAAACTGTATGAAGATCCTATTGAGGAAATTGAGAGAAAACAAATGATTGCAGGAGGATTCCCTAACAGAACTGGTGATAAAATCAGGTGGCTGCTTGAAGAAGAGGCAAGACCAGATTTACCATACAAATAGAATGAATAAAGACAAACTCAGTAATAGGTAGGTAGTTAAATTTTGTACAAATGAAGAAACTATATACTTAAAATTACATCTCTTAGCATTGTTTAGGAATTTTAAAATGTGCAAATAAAGAAATTAATTTCTATCAATCTTGTTTTAATTCCCCAGTGCATCATCATCCAAAGTGTCTAGTAAATATTTTACATCTGGCATTAATATGGAAGACAGCTTATCTGAATTTCAAGAAAAAAAGAATATAACTGGACCAAAGAGGGTGCATACTAAGAAACCTAGAAAAAAGCCTATTAAACGGCAAAAGGGACAAAAGGATATAAAAAGCTTATTTAATCATAAAAATAATGAATTAGTCAAGTATTCTAAAGAGTTTGACTCTATTTGTAAAAAATCAGGAGTTGATGTAGATTCTGAGCAGCTCCAGCTAGCTATAGCACTATCAAAGTCCCAATATGAAATTGAAAAGACACCTAATGAGACCCATGATGAAGAGAAATCTTTAAGTTCTCAGGAAAGAGTCTTGAAAATTAGAAGAACATTGCAAGAATATGGCTTTAAAGTACCTGAATCAAAGGTGACTGCTGACTGTAATAAAAGAGTTAAACGGACTAAGGCTTATAAACTGCTTTCACTGTCTGACTTAGAAAAACAAAATATTATATCAGAGAGATATGCCCAAATATTATCAAGTAATTTTGAAGCAACTACACAGACTGAATCAGAAAATATTTCTAAAGAAACCTTATTTTATAAAACAACAAATATTTCATATCTCGATATAAAAGATAATGATATATTTTATGTTGAAAATTTATTAGAAAAGTCATTGACATATACAGACAGACTTAAAAATTGGTCTGAAATACCCGGCCGGCCTCCGAGTCCCATTTTTGAAGGTCCTTTTATAAGTTTTAATGATATTGAGTGCACTCAAAATGAACTTGACTGTTTGTTGAGCTGTTCTTTTAAAAGTACGAAAGAGGTCTTAAATAAAAAGCTAATAATTAATTCAGAATTACAGAAAGGAGTAAATAACAGCACTGAAATGTTAACTAATACAGAGGTACATTGTGATGAAACTCCAACAGAGAATTCAAATTTATCCATTAAATCATCACATAATATTGAAGAGATTAAAGAGCCAACACCAAACTCTTTTTTATCAGTAATAGAACATTCAAGATGTATTTCTCCTGATCTGTTTGATGATGAAGTTACTATAATCATGGATACTTCAAAGCATTCTCAAAAAGATGAAATTAAAAATAACCTAACCTGTAATTCTTTTAAAAGTAATGATGTAATGGACTTAACAGAATGTGTAAATATAGGTACTAGTTCTAAGTTAGAAACAAATTTGACTAAACGAAAATCAAATGATTTTATGGAAGTAACAGATGGAGTACAGACAGATGTACATACAAACTGCCCTGTAGAGTCTTGTGAAGAAATTGATCTTACACAAAACAGTAATGAAGAAAGTGATGATACTATAGAATATTGTGTGCAAGAAAAACATATTATTAATGATAGCCAACAACAAAATCCTGATATAATATGTTTAGTTGATGATATAGACCATTCTGAAGATAATCATATCTCAAATAATGTACTTTTAGATAATTGCCCCGAAAATAATAATTCGAGTTCAGATAATACAGATGGGAAAACTATAAACCCTACTATTGAAACAATGAACTTAATGGAGAGTTCCAATTCTAGTGATGACTTACCAGACATTGTTTTAAATAGAAAATATAAAGATAGTTCTATGGATCAAACTATAAATACTAATGAATATTGTTACGAAATCGAAGAAAACTATAAATCTGATATCGATGAAAATCAAGAAGTTTTAGATTTAACCGTAGATATTGAACCACAATTCTCTAAAACTGAAGAAATAATTGTGTGTGATGTTGATGAAACAAAAAATGATGAAAATTACGAAGAAAATAGATACTCCTCTGATAAAATAGATTTAACTCAACCATTCAATATGAGCATAGACGAAAGATTGGGGTATGAAACTGATAGTGATTTAAAAAATTCATCTCAAACTCCCAAAAGTAGGGATTTTGTTAGAAATGATAATACCTTAGTGGACTATGATGAAATGTTTGATAATGTTATAGAAAGTTGTTCTCATACTACAAAATCAAGTTACAAATCTGTTGAATCGCATATTACTAAAAACATTGCACAAAGTGATGCATCAACTTCAAGAAGTTATTCAGAAACCTTTGAAATCTCTGATAAAGAAATTAATTATTCTATAACTCAGAGTAGGAAAGAAAATTATGAATGTGAAGGTATTATAGAATTATCTAATGAAGAAAATTGTGTTCATCCAACAAAGAATGATAGCTATTTGCCTGCAGTAGATATTAAAAATACATTAGACACTAATTTTCTGACAGAAACAGAGAATTATGATACACGAAAAAATACACCGTTGAATGGTCAAAATAATGCAAATTTTGATATAGTAAAGACACCAAATAGTAAGGATTATTTAACAAAAACAGATGAAGTAACACCTATGCCAAATTACGAAGCTATGTCGACTCCAGAAATGAATCAAGAATTAGATAAATATGGCGTCAAACCATTTAAAAGAAAAAGAGGTACAGCTTTTTTTTTACTATAATAATATTGTAAAGGTGTTTGTGATGTTTGGATCTACTGAGTCGATTTTGAACATAGTTTTATTTAAATGAAAAAGGGCAATTCTTTATACGCACCATAAGTTATTAACCACCCATTATGAAATTGGTAGATTCTAGATATTATGCAAGTAATAGCTCATTTGTTACAAAACAGCAATATAATTTTTTTTTAATAAATTTTTCATTTTTTTGTAGCCATAAAAATGTTAACATACATTTACAATCAAACACATCCTATAGTAGATTCTTGTATTGAAAATGAGGCATCGCCATCAAAAAAGCTCAAAATATCACCCAGTACTGAAGCAAAACAAGCAAGGTCACCAACAAAATCGCCAAAGAAGAAAACCCCTCAGAAATCATCATCAACATATAACTCAGACAAAGAAAATAATATGTATGAAGTTACAGATATTAAGCCGGTTATAAAAGATATTGAAAGTAGATCTGAGGATTGGGTGTTTCAGACAAGAGAAAAGAGTAAGGTAATATTTTGTAGTTACTAGAACTATATGTAGCTATAATATGGCTAGATTAAGCTATAATGTCTCTTTTTTTTAATGATTAAAATATACAGGGTGACCGAACAAAGCCCGACTTAACTCCGAAAATATAAGATTTTTTTTTCGATTTTTCAGCTTCGGTTAGTGTACTATACTGTAGTGCTATAATTAATTATTTATTTTTACTAAAATTATGAACAGTAAAGATAGTACAGTATTGTATTTCAAACCACCCAGCGTTCATGGTCAATGCCATAGTGCATATTGCATACGTCGCATAGATCTATAACTGGTCTGGAAATAGGCATTAAATTTAAAACATCAGATAGCTTTTAAAAAATTTGCGTCAATATCAATCCTCTACTCTACAATGTACCGTTTCAGTTTTAGTCGGATTTAGACACCCTGTATAGTGTTTTTAAAATAATCAATTGATAGCATATGCTAAAATTTGTTTATTTTTAAATACTATTATATGGAGGAATTAATAAAACCAAGTAAATTAAGCTTAAATAACTGATATATTTATTTTTTCAATATAATTTCAGATAAGTTCCTGCCGAGTCCCACTGCATATTGCTTTTCATAACTACGTTCATAGTCGCCAGTCTTTGCGAGAAGCCATTTTATCATATGAACCCATCAATATAGATACAGTTCATAAAGATTTAGTCGCTAACGGATACAGATATAATCCTAAGGTATGTTTTAATAATATCTCTTTTAAAAAGCATAAGACTCAAAATAAAATTGGCTAAGTGCGAGTCGGATTTGCGCACGAAAAGTTGCGCCAACATTATGTTTAACAACTATTTACTGAATGTTATTTGTTCTTAAATTTAATGCTCAATCCTAAAATGTTGTAAAGCATCTACGACTTGCTGTTGATAATAATGAGCTTAAATGAGAAAAAATATCTAAAGGAATCTACGACAAATTTTTCTGTAAATATTTAAAATTTCCTGCTACCAAAGCCCCCTAAAATATTTATTTTAATGTATTATTAATAAGAGTATTAAATATACCTTCTGCATTTACAAATCTAGTAAGTAGATTTCTAAGTAATGAACTTCATTGATCTTTTTTATTTCAGGACCTGCTTAAATTCATGGACAAAAAGTGTATAACTGTCAAAACTGCCGATAATGATAAGAGAAATAGAAGATAACACGAATTTATCAAAAGATAGAAATAATTTAATTGTACATAGTGCTTTTCGTAAAATAAAAACTTAATCAAGGTGTATTCGTTTTCATTTTGCCTTTTTTATTTTCAAGCAATAAACATGTTATTTTCTTTTGATAATAATTAAAGGATTATACTAGTGAATGCACAAATTTACCTGTTCATTTAATATTTAACAAAGTTTTATTATATTTCTTAGTCTTGAAATAAAACACAAATCGGTATGTTACGGCAGCACGGGCTGGTATCCGCAACTCCACGTCAAGGCGTTTTTGCGTGTGGGTGGGGATCTCATTCGATCCACCCCAGGTCATTGAAGAACGCCAGCAGTTTATTAAACACTGCTGGTGATCTCTCGGAGCGTACCTGTATTTTTGAAGTACTTAGCCCTGTATGTAAAATATATCATTACATAGTATAAAACAAAGTCGCTATCGCTGTGCTGTCCCTATGTATGCTTAGATCTTTAAAACTACGCAACGGATTTTAATACAGTTTTTTTAATATATAGAGTGATTTTTAAGGCAGGTTTATATTTATAATACATGCATAATATTGTAGAAAAAGATTGATAAATTTAGAGGTTTCTAATGTGATGTCGTAAATAAGAACTTTTTTTGCGCCTATACTGCAAACGCTGGCTAAACCCTACGAGACAGGCCAAAATATTCTACTACAGTATTGTCCACCTTAAAAAGGACTACAAAAAAGTTGCGATGACATACCTATGTCTATTTCTTAGGGATAACCCACCATAACCATTTTTAATCCTTTACTAATAAATGGTAATTTACGAAGTGATTTAAACTGTACAGCGTTAATCCTTATCCAATTAAGTACCTTAAATAAATGCATTTATTATAGATCAATATGCTTTTTACAGAATGTATAGGTCGCGTCAAGAATGTTTAGCGCTGGACGAGAATAGCTGCGCATCGGTAGAATCGCGCTCGTAATTGGCGTCTTGGTGCGAGAAAGACAACACGACTGGGGAACCAATCTACGCTGGCGCGCCCGACGATCACGCCTTGCCGTCCCCTCGATAACTTATTTTTGACTTCTGCGCAGGTTTCGTTCAGCGCTAAAGATTCGTGACGCGACCTATAATTTAAGTGAACAGTTCCGAAGATATTACAAATTTAAAATGCAGGGACGCTAGTTTATAAATAAAAGACAACTAAACATTTCTATCTAAAGTTCTTGAAAGCTTAGTGCAGAAGCAACTCAACATTTTTCTTAACTCTCACAATCTCCATAATCCTTTCCAATCTGGCTTCCGTTCCGGCCACAGTACGACCACTGCTCTCACTAAAATCACCGATGATATCCGACTTGGTTTTGAAAACAAAGAATTCACCATCCTTGCTTTACTTGATTTTAGCAACGCTTTTAATACAGTCGACCATG
>DWAJ01001041.1:0-25426 GCA_018238005.1 Eurema mandarina
GGTCTATTCAGTAAAAAAAGAATTTTTCAATTCGAACCAGTAGATCCTGAGATTAGCGCGTTCAAACAAACAAACAAACAAACAAACAAACAAACAAACTCTTCAGCTTTATATATTAGTATAGATACAGTATCTTAACTGTCACATTTTTTCAGACTATAGAATAAGTCAACTAGTTTTTGCATCAAGTTGAAAGGCATACTTATGAAATTGTATTACCAACTAGTTTTCACGTATAAAATTTTTGTGACTCCCATAAGTAATACGATTTTCGGTGCCATTTTACACAGAAGCGTTGTATTAAACATATTTTCTAGACTTGGCACTATGCCAAAACAGTTAAGCGAGAAGTTTTCATGCAAAAGACTCTTGAGCGTCCATTTTGATGCATATTTTAATAATAACGATAAATATAGATCGATGGTGAGCACGTGTAGGTGCATGTTTGCTTCTTCTATTTTGAAATAAAACTGTTAAGTTGAGATATGATACAACTAGTATGTTTAGTACGATCATGCATAGAGAATACGTAAATTTATTACCGTTATTAATCCTGAAGACTTTGACATAGATTTACTACAAATAGGATCATCAACCATACCAAAGCCAGAACACATATTGATTATGTTATCAGTGGGTTGTTAACATTTTCTGGGAAAAATCTGTAAACTAGCCCGTGATCCCTACCCGCTACAGTAACACAGAACACAGTAGCGTTTTGGTTAGTAGAAGTCATATGGCCTCGGTCTTACCTCAAGGAACAGGAATATCCTATGAGGATTTTCCCACTATAAAAAAGGTAGTATATTTTGAAGTTGCATGCTGGAGTTTACTTGTTTTCTAGATAAAATAAGCACCCACATACATATATTTGTCTTTCTCTCGTTAGTAAACTAAGTTGCTACGAAATAACACAACTAAACCATACGAAAATATAAAACCGGTATACAAGATCTCATTATTTACATTTTTAGAGGATCCACAATTACTGTAATGAGCAACGTGTTCCTATTTATAAAAGCAAGTATTTTCTGCATATTTATTACAGTAATAAACCCTCTTGCTACAGGCTCACTTTGTGTAATTAAATCCTTGTTTTCATATTACTGGCGTTGGTCTTGTAAAGTCCTGTTTTTATTAAATTATCATTTCCATTTTTAATTTTTGTTTACTTCTCAACTATTGTGTCTTCTTAATTGATTAAAGTAATTTATAATTTACTTATATTTTATGTGAATCTACAAAATTTTCTTCATATTATTACGTAAAAAAGAATCCCAAGCAAATTTATCGAATGAATTTACCTGATGGTAAATTTGTTGAATGTTTCCACCGACCAGTCGTAGATTTCTTTTGATATGAGTCGCTTAATTTTGTATAAATGTTTTCACATTCCCGAATAGAAAGGAGCTATCACGTTTTAGTCCAAACGTTGAGTTGGGCCAATCCCAGCTTAACCCTTCACATGTTATGTTATTTCGTATGTGTGACGAATAAAAGCTTCTGCTTGATTGAGTACGGCGGACGAAAAGTAGGTTGGCCGATAAATCTACATGTTTGTAAATATCTGATGTTTTGCGATGTACGAAAATCTTTATGGTAGTAGAACTGTCGCGCTATTATGTTGATGGTTAAAATCAGGTAAATAGGTTCTTCACGCTAGCGTAGTACCTCATATCCGAGCAGAATAGACTTCAAGTGACCGGTACCCTTATTCCCTTTTAAAGGCCAGCAATACTTTTGTTAGGCTTATACGTTCCGAGTGGGGAATCAATATCGCCACCGTCACCATTATACCATCATCATCACCAACACTCGTTCACTTCTGTTATCTGCTTCTGATCTTTAATGGCCAGTCCAATAGATCACGAATCATAACAATATGTGATGAACAATAAATTAAAAACTATACAAAACCGTCACGTAAAACGTTAGTGTACAGCAAAACAGTTTAATAGTTGAATAATTTTCTGTCCCTAAATTATGAACAAATTTTCATAAAAATAATAAACTAGATTTTTTGAACCTTAAATCACACGTTTCGTTGACCTTTAATTTTTATAATTTATAAACCTTTTGAGGTTGAAATCCTCATTGAAGTCACATCTGAATTTTAACAACCTTATAAATTATTCATTTTTACAATACGATTTCATTATACATAATATATATTTCTAATCTAACAGTTAAATCGCTACTCTGCAGGCTTTAATGTATTCAAAAAGGGTCTTAAATATTTTTTGTTGAAATTATTTAGGTAATTTTAAAGAATTGGTGTTACTTTATTTTGCTACGACAGTCTACTCGACTGCGACTACGACAAATGAAACAGAGTTGGAGACAGCACCCATTATCTGTTATTGATGTTTACATTGAAAACTAGCATTTATGTAACGGCCGCTGAGAATAGTATAAAATAGTATAGAAACCCATTTCAAAGCGCGAGAAAATTAGCTATTCTTATAACTTAGCAGTGGAAAAATAAAGCTTATAAATCATAAGTTTTAAGTTCTAAAAATGAATAATCACGATTCTTTTATCATCTATAAGCAGTTACATTGAAAAAGATGTCAGCCAAGAAGAACGTTTAATCTAAGATATAATCACAAGTTGGTTTAACCTCTCATAAAATCAAATTTGTATTTCGTTAAGACTTGAACAAGGGTTTAAAGCTTATAATTAGTTTTGTTTCATTAGTTAGTAACTTATTGTAATACTAGTTGTATTACAATAAGTTACTAACTAATGAAACATTTTCGGCAAATGTTACAATACAATATAAAGTTTTCGAAACGGCAATAACTTTACTCACAATTTCGGCAGCTTGTTATTTGTGTAGGGCCAGTTTGTAGAGAACAATTACAAAACTCAAATAAAACGTCATATCATTGAATGCTGAATTTCTTTACAATACAAGATAACTTTAATTTTATTTTTTACTTATACTTTTATATTGACAATATATATTGTTAATTGATGAATCTTAAATCGTCGTTATGACTGAGGGTAAGAGGGTATAAAGAGGTGGTTATCATCAAAGGTTGAAATCACTATTTCCCTCTAGTCTTCAGTCGTTTTATTGTATCCGCGCACGTTTGCACGAGGCAGCTATACCACCAAATGTTTAAAGAGTAAAAAATATGAAATTAATTATACTTTTTTAAATTTCCTGAAAGTAAATACGTATGTAAGTATATGCTCTTTAAAATAATTAGTCCTCGTTGAGATCGTACGCCCACAGCTTTATGTAGTTGGAACAATTCAACGTGCAAATTTTCGTCAAGATCATAAACTAAATCCTAACTACATGCGCCAGAACAAACCCTTCGATATTATTAATTACAGATAATAATAATCTAAATAGATAGGAACATGGTTGTATATGTTCCTACTGATTCAACAAATTTAGAACAACTAATTGTTGGGTTATACTGCGCAATTTAATATATAATAAATTTAATCCTAATGGTGCTCTTTAAGAGTAAAAATTAACAGAAATTTAAATGTTAGCAAAGGAAAGATTTTAATTAATGTTGAATTTAAGGATAATCTTAAGGGATTTCACTGGCAACATAGATTCTCTCCTGGAACGCAATAACATCATCGTCTTAGTCTTTTATTGTGTTTTCAGTAATAACAACCTAATACCCTTGTTTACCACTGGATAGATTTACAAATTTACCTTCTGTTCATTTTTACAAAGAACTTCATAAAAGTGGATTTTAGCTCCTTTTGAGGATTACCTCGCTTTGAGCAGTAGAGTGCATTGACCTTGATAATATTATTGAAAATTCTTAAATCAAAACAAATTTCATCAGACTTTTTCCAGCATTGTACTGAAACTTTGAGATACAGATAATAATGTGATTTACTTTTCATTGTTAGTTTCAAAATTTTCTGCGCGTTTATGTTCGAGAAAATAATTTTGTTACTTAAGGAAAATTCATTGATTACAGTTCTTTTGATTGATAACTACGCTAATAAATGTATGCTTTAATCTTAAACTATTGAGACTTACCTATATAGGTAAGTAGTGAGTACTTCAAAGGTAAATTTAGAGTAAGTAGTGGCAGTTGAGTCATAAAATAGGTACTTATTAGAGCTCTTAAAAGCATTTTTATGTAAAGAACGTAAAGTGAAGTTTCAAAGTGCAGTTTGTCCAAGTTTTTGCCAGTAGACTCCTCGAATTGGAAGCAAAGGTAACGTGAAAGAAAAATTGCCACTATAAAATTTTATTTGCTAACTTTACCAATATTTATGTATCGAAACAACATAAAGCGATTGCATACTAGGTTGCGCCTGATGGTTTCAAACGCATAAGGGTAATTCTAGCTAAATTTGTTATTCACTTAACATATACATTAAAGACTATTTAAAAAATATATCGTCTTATATACTACTTTTAATTTTTTAATACATTATTATAATCCCAAAAAACTTAAAATGCGGTTAAAATTCGGTACAGTGTGGTATTATGTTGGTTAACAATTAATGATAAAAACGTTGAAGAAACAGGTTAGAGAGTTGCAGTATATATAGATATACACAAGTGAACTTTCGATTTGAATAAATTCATGATATCTCATACATGCTGTGCCAATATTTCACAGCACAATATTCATGTTTATCACGAAATGCCACTCTCCTCATATACTATGACTAGGTTGCGAGCATTCATGAGCTATGTTAAGAAATGTATAATTTATTTTTTTAACAATGGAGTGTTTCTTCAAAAATGATGTAAAAAGCATGTAGCCTAAAGACATAGAAACAGCCACTAAGTTAGTATGGAGCAGACACTAGGATTGGAAATGCTTCGGGCGAAGGTCACAAACTCATAAAAGCCTTTTTTTCTTCATACTCAAATAAATTATAGCTTCGCAACGTTTCTTTGAGTTTTGTAGCACAATGTATAAATACCTTATTCTTATACGGTTACATAATAAACTTATGTATGAGTTAAATGTATAAATTTATTTAATTAAATATTTAATAACAAAAATAAATAGAACTAAGACACATTACGCTCGAAGAAATATAAAATAAAAAATAAAATCACAATTTATTTTAAAATAACAAACTGGCTATAAATAGATTATATTCACGACGTTGAGATAATCATCCATATAAATAGATATCATTATTACGAAATGTTTCAATTATTACGTTTCTGTCAGTTGCAATTAAACGGAACAATTAATTTTGTCCCTAAATAATCTGAGTGCCAAACACACTGTACTGAATGTTCAAAGAAATAATACAAGAGAATTTGTAACGATCGTACCCTTTCATAAGTTCAAGAAGTTTCTTTGCTTTCCATTGTTTAATTATTTTATTAATATTTGTTAACTTTTGTGGTGGTTCATGTTAATCTAGTAATACAGTTAAATACTTGTATAGGTGTATAAATATACCTTCTTTATAGTGGGGAAATTCTTATATGACTAAAACCACGCTCTATTTCGTCTTATCACATAGGGGTAAAATGATGAGCCTACGGTGATCAATGACAATCGCCCGCACATATAGAACTAAGGCTTGCTTAAATTATCGTATCTTTTATTACAAAGGCGAAAAGTAAAGCATATCGATATCGGGCGTTGATACTTTATATACTACTAGCTGACCCGCGCCCACTTCGTCGGGCATAATGTTAACAGTCCTTTTTTATATAGCCTATGACACTCAACAATTATGTGGCTTTCTAATGGTGAAAGAAAATAATCGGTTTGTTAGATCTCGAGATTACCCCTTAAAATTTTACAAACACACAAACTTTACTTCTTTATAATATTAGTATAGATTATATTATGTTATACGTTGATACTTTATGAAAGTAGTATAAGAAATGGATTTCACATACTTCTTTTTAATATTTGGTCGTATCCGAATAAATACTGTACATTTAGTTTATCGTGCAAAAAAGATAACACTTAATGAAGACAACATTAGCCAATGATCACTTCCCAAAGCTCTACGTGCAATATTTATTGCCCGGTATTGTATATGTATTATTAGTTCGGTAATCGTAGCTATTACTCTTATCTTATCGATCTTAATCACTCTATACAAAACATGATGATGAACTAAAATAATATATATATTCTTATATAATTGGTTTTTGTGGTTGTCACCGGTGGTCGGCTGGTGTTCTATGTTGATATTATTTACTAACATTAACAAAACCATTAGATTTAAGCGATACGTTGGTATTCATGTAAGATAATTTATTTTATTATTACATTTACCTAATTATTTTTATTCATCACCTAAATACGTGAAAAACTATAGGATATAGAACCACAAACTTAGTTTTAATTTTTAGGACAAAGCTATACATTGTAAGATAACAAGATTATACAAGAACTCTAGAATGTTCCTCTTGATAATGAAAAACTCAATTTGCAGAATATGTTGCGTCAATATTGTGTATAAAATATTTTAAATATAATACGTAGTTAGTTTAAAATGGTAAGCTGCTATGGTCCTGTAAACATTGACCTGTTTGTTGAAATCCAATAAAATCAAAAATGGTACCGGCAACTCAATTAAAAGCTGTAATGTATTCAGCCTGAAGTAATAAAGCGATGGATTGGCTTCATCGATTTCATAGTTATTTTGCATTTAAGCCCTACAGCGCTTTATGGGGCTTTCATCGTTTGTTAGCTCTTGTAATTATCGTTACTAAACATTTCAAAGAAATTAACTAAATTTAAACTGAAAAGTTATTGTCACATACATGTGTATACAGATGATACAGCATCAGTTGTGACATCTTTCGAAGATTTTGTCGCCATAATTGTATATTGAACTGAACCCTTGTAAACTTTTGGCAAAGAAAATAAAGTGTATTTTTATTAAAAAAACAAAATTTACAATAAGGAGTATCAAGCTAAAAGATGAACATAACAAACTAGTTATCATAATATATAAAATACTAGCTGTTGCCCGCGACTCTGTTCGCGTGGAATTTCATATAAACTTTGAATCCCCCCCTTATACAGTTTTCATTATTTTTTTTATTAGATGTATTCTACTATTCGGGGCGGGGACAAATCCAACGAACTAAAAACCATGAAAATAGGTCTAGCCGATCTCGAGTTATGTCTTATAAAAATCTATATATGTCTACAAAAATCTACGCTTTTAAACACCAGACAAGAATATAATAACACACCACAACAAGAATATAAATAACTGATAAAATCGTTATTATGTTGTCAATGGCGTTCTACAGCAGTATTAATTATAAACCCGTATAAAAAGTAGATGACGCCGAGACTCTGCACCGCTTATATTCTGATATAATACAAATAACCTACTCCTTTTACGTTAATCATATTTTTAACATATAATGCAATTTTTATTTACGATTTTTTCAATATTAATGAATGTTTAATTGTTCTAAATAACGAAAAACTTAACAATATATAAAAAGCTGTTAATGTGTAGCGTAGACCCAGATATGAAGTTTTAAATCTTAGTTTAACTGTCTTTTCTTATGATTTAGCTATTCTTAAAGTCTCAGGTCAGCGTCTGTCTGTTTGACACACAAATCCAAAACTTTTTCATGTATTATAGTAGCAAACACTAGTAGGGATCTTCGCCCGCTCTTCAGACTGTACACTTTCATCTATAAACAATCATTATAATACCTAATACATCAAGATAATCCATTTCACATAACTAAGTCGACACATGGGAAGCAAATTGAATGAGAGGAATAAAAGTCATCTTCAAGGGTGCTCGCGATGTCCCGAGTGTATTATAATACCGTAGTAAAATTCAATTTACGATATCTTTACTCACTTCTGCTTATACTTCGATTAATGGCATACCTGCTACAACAGACACGTGCATGGGTGATATTAGATATCTACTTATGTTAAAATGATGCGTGACATTAGATTCCAAACATACAGTAGTACAGTCTTTTCTTATAGAATGTTTGAAGAAAGTAGCAATGCGTAGAAAGTAAGGATGTAACCTTCCTTTTAACTCCTGGGATCCTCCCAGGAGAGGATGCCGGCCCTGATGGCTCGATGTCGAGTAATTTTATACATGCCAAGTCTCGAATAAATATCATAAGCGCGATTCAGAACTTCGCGCATTAGTAAGTGTCAAGTAATTCTCCTTTGATGTTGTTTACTCTTGCCACAACTCGTGGATTGTAAACTTAATCCCTAATCGATCTACTAATCGTTTGGTGGAAATAAATAATGCCTTAAATAATGCCTGAAAGAATAAAAGATGGAAGTCGTTTGACTTTTCCATTTTAAGTGTTATAGTATCTGTTTTATACTAACTTTACTGTAATAGAAAATATATATTATATTTTAAAAAATAATATACTTTATGTAGGTATAAAACATAAAAGTAGGTTACAATTCCGATCTTGAGAAAAGCAAATTGAATATTTTTACATGAAAATGAAAATATGGTGCACAGTTTGCATAGCATAAAATCCACGTGTACACAGACGTTCACTGCACCAATAATCTAAATCCAATAGGCATTAATCCCCAAAACGAAGTATTGCACAACTAAACAAATCCTCTTATACAGTCTCGGTTACCGAATTCAATTCTACAACTACATCCAACTACTAACTAGATTTTACAAACCCGATTAGTAAATGCGACTACGTAAGACCAGATCCTACGAGAATCAAGAATTCTTGATTAAATTATCGTTTATAGTCTAATTGCGTTAGCTGCTGTTTACATGCGACACATCGCCGTGAAAATTTATACGAAAGATTTTTTTTTATATTTATAAGGGTAATTTTTTAGCCAAATTACTAAAGGGCAAGGAATTAAATATATAAAAGATAGATTTTCTAATAAGACATTCATTTAAAAACTTATAGTTTATGTTGTATATTATATACTGTTGTATCGACACGAAACATGAAAACGAAAACAACTTTAAAAGTTGAATAAGCTTTAATTAATCTATAACGTAAAAAAAAATACTTCCTAGGTATACTCAAAGAATCACTGGCGCGTAAACACGTGAGCTCCATTTACTCGGTTGACATTAACCTGACCTTTTTCTTAATTAAAAAGTATACAAGTGTTTCCCTATTGGTCTAAGGTACTTTGTAAAAAACATATACGCTCATCTATTTGATTAGGCCCTTCATGTATTAAATGCGGCTTACATGAGAATCTGTGGTTACCTTGATTTTTTTTCAATTTTAGTATGATTAATACAAATTTACTCTCGCATATTCTTTCAGAAGCTGAGCTCCATCTATAAAAAGTAGAGAAAAGTTTCGCATAATATTCTATTTCGAAGCATCTGCTAGAGATCTCGGTTAAAGATTAGGCTTTCACAGCTGAAAATGTTGGCAGACGGTATTTGATATAGACGTTAGATATTTCAAATAGGTACAAAAATGTTTGCAGCTTAAACCTGCTCGGTTTTGTACTTCACCACCATTTCACCAAGGAAGAAAAGGCAGCGTAGTTCTGTTGTTTTCCGTGTTTTTTTTCAGCTAAGGTTCATTTTTTTATAAAAAAAAACTTTCAGAAGATGTAAAAAAGTATTATATTTAAATTGACAGAATCTAAGAACGCAAACACCAGATTCCTTCAAGCCACTAACTTCCAAAATGTTTGTCTATTGGAGTGATTTATTATTATCAAATAGCCGATTAGCTACAATTATTTTATTTCTAACATATCTGCGGGTATATAAACAATGTCGACCTGTTGATATTTACTGTATGCTTAGTCTAGGCCCTAGGGAATATAATGCCGATATTGGATAAAAATATAAGTACAGATGAAGTACAAATTGGTTAATACTGCTTTTATAATACACTCCTTGGAAGAAAATGATTATAAAGAGGTTTGCACGTTAAAATGAAATGCCATTGGTTAATATCATTGCATCGATTGCAAAATTGCACATGTAGATGTATGTTATATAACGCCACATTTTCCAGTATATTATATGCTCAAGTTTTTGTTTTACTACTATACATAATTAATTATGTATATAATTAGTTATACATTTACATAATTAATTATGAATGCTCTTTTGAAATCTTCAAAATAAAGTCTAAATATCAGTCTAAACTAATATAGAAGCACTAGCCGCTCCCCGCGGTTTTACCTGCGTAGTTCCCGTTCCCGGGGCAATACCGGGATAAAAAGTATCCTATGTTTTAAACTCTCCACATACAAATTTCAAATAAATCGGTCCAGCCGTTTTTCCGTGAAAGAAAGACAAACATACAGAAACACTTTCCCATTTATTATATTAGTATGGATGATCATTCTATTTTGTGTTCCAAAATGGTAACAAAACTAAAAATCATTGCTAAGTCTTCTCTAATGAATAATGTTGTAACATTGTTGTTGTGCTTTAAATTTCAATACTATTTTGATTTGAGGATCTGGCATCGTATGCGGCTTTCGTCAGCCAAATTTGGAGTTATTTGCATTTGACGAATCGCCAAATAGTTACCCATCAAATCATAAGTTATGCCATTAGTAAAGTTATATAATGAACAAATTTAGATTTAAATAAATTATTCTATACCGTTATGTTAAAGATATTAATTCAATAAAAGACAGATTTAAAAAATCTTACTAAGATCTTCAGCGTTATAAAATATGTAAAGTACGATTTTAAGTAAATTTTTCGGGCATTTACGATCATTTAAAGAAACTTTAAAATATTTTTTCATAACGCCCTTTGTGGATTCAACTCTCACTCGCGGTATTTCGGCATTACGACTTGGGGTTTTTCACTCCAAAGCTGGCAAACTCCACAAGTGGTAATGGGCGGCGGTGATCATTTTCCATCAAGTAGATAGCTAATACGTTGCCCGTATGTTATAAAAAATTTGACAAGCAAGAACTGGGTTAGTATCTAATAATCTTGGGGAACTCGAATCGAAAAAGCTTGTAAGCAATAAATCATCTCCCTCAATTTTTGAAATTTAAAGATAAAAACAGTTCGTAACATACCAGTATTGGGTCGAAAGAAGGTATTGTTTACATCGATGTTTTGTAAAGCATATCATAAGAAATTGAGTGATCGATGCCGACAGAGCGACGCCAGTCTTAACTGATTTTAGGAATAAATTCCCCATTTTCCTTCTTCGCTGAAATCCTTATTTCTGTGGAAAAGTGGGTACTTATATTGTAAGGTGATATAATCAATATTTTATTAATACAGAAGTCTTTGTTATACGTTGAAACAAGACTCTTTCAATGTATAACAAACGATCTTGTAAAGGGTTAGAATTATAAACAAAGGAGCTCTTATATACCTACATCACCGAATTATTTTACGGCAGTACAATTTTTTTATATCAGCGATCAACACATACGTAAGATGGTAGAAAAGCTATAAAATAAATTAACATTTTTTGCTACGACTGATTTTTACTGTGACCTTACTACGTATACTTAGGTATAATTGAATATGAAAATATGTGGTAAAAATATAACATAAATGTCTAAAACCGAAAACCCTTTTCAAGTGTCACCAGAAATGACAGGAACTGTAAATCTGCGTCGGACTGCATGGCATTAAAAGTGCTTTTAATTCGCAATAAAGATAATTATAAAACTACACATTGCATAATTCGTGTTTGATATTTTACAAAGCTTAGGGAGCCTTTTCTTTAAATCTTGAAAAGTTAAGTTTTTTCAAAGGCTTTTTGTAAAATTGTAGCACTTTTGTATGTTTAATTTATTATTGTACAACAAAAACTTCAGATATTGGAAACTCTAACTATACGTACGTTGGAAAATGTTATTCTTAAAGTAGTCAATTGTTTCATATGGCATGAATTTTCTTTTTATTATAAGAAATTTGTCTTTTCAGATCTAAGGAGCTGTACTAGAAGACCGACATTTTAAAGTGCATAGTAATTCTAGCTATAAATCATTCTATCTACGACCGGCTCTTTCTACATGATTGATTACACGACCCATACCGGGATTTCACTTGCCTCTATATTTGCATTATACACATTATATAAGCGAAGATTTCTTGGACATTGAAAAAACATGTTTTCCGACGTTTTATAATATCTGTTACGCTATCATATATAATCTATATTTTTTGGAAATTGACATGTATTACTTTCATCTATTTATTATCTATAATTTGTGTTAAAGAAAGAAAATATTTTATTCTTTTTAGTTTTTACTGTAGCGGGCAGTTTATCAGACATAAGGCCTGGTGGTAAGTGACCAACTCGTTCCTATAGACATACCCTACTATGTCAGAGTAGGAATACCTAGGAAATATATGGTTGTAAATGAAATGAATATTATATATTAACTAATATTCAATGATATTCAACAATATAGACACAAACCGATTACATCTATAAATTAATATTACCGAACCGTGTACCTATAAACTATGTACAGAATTCCTAATTGTCACAGCAGAATGCAATCGCTATTAATACAACTACTATCAGCGTACATGCTAAATAGTACGTGGTGTAATTGTTTTGTAATTAATAGATTTCTATAAATAAGTGGGAGTATTTTCAGGAGTATTTTATTTCAGGTCTTATTGTACCGATGTCAAAAATTGTATATAAAAAATATATGAATCTCGCACAATATATGGCATAGGTATATTATATGACAAAAGACTTCCAATGCATAAAGACTACAAATAATTATATGAATTGTACCCGCTCACATAGGGGATATCTTCCTACAGAAAACCGTCTGCGTCGTCAAATAATGACATCTCACATAAGAAGATGTCTCACATATCATTGCGCATACCCTATATGTTCTGTCCATTTCATTATTCCTTCCTTTCACCGTATTGAGGGGTTTGTATCCATTGAATTGCGGACGCATCACATGCTCGCCATGTTGTGTTTTAATGTTATTTTCCATATATTAATCAAAGTAGGTTACATTGTAATAAACCAAGTAGGTTCGACTAATTAACTAATATTACAATAGTTTAACTATTTTGATTATTATTTTCGTCCATCTCCTCCGATATATATAATCCCCAGTCCCATTATCAAGGTAGGTAAATAAGAATATAAAATGCGTACAGTCCTACACATACAAACATATAAAAAATACAAGCAAAATAATAACAATTCCTTGCGGTCTGTTAAAAAGTCTTCAAGATTAAGTTAATAAGTTATTTATCAAGAACTTAATATTTATATTAATTAACTTTAAGACCTCAAATTTATAACGTGTTTGCATTACCAGAATGTTCAGTTTACAAGTTTTGTGGTATTGGTAATCTGAAAATTGAAGGTCCCTTATATAAAGCCCTTATTTTTAAATGTTTCATTATATTTTATATATTTTGTTGTTATTTTAATCATATACAGTTAAAGCTATTTATAATGATATTATCTTCAACATATTTGTCTATTATATTCAACAAAGGATGTTCTTAATGCATTCAAATTAAAAGAATTGTTAGCGCCGCAGATAGAACGCGGGGTCTGTGTATGATTGACAGATTTTTATTAAATTTGCACATTTAACGCGACTCTCAGCATCTAATCCGACTTCGAGCCTCACAGATTTTATAATGTGGGATCCTATTTCCCTGAATTCCATTAATTTCGCCCACAAGGCGCCAATTAATAAAACTTTTCCAAGAATCTTCAAGCGATTATTAACTATTTTAAATAAATACCTTATACTTTTAATTTATTGTGCCAAAATATATTTTTGTTATATATTATATGATCGTATATTTCAAGTAAAGATAAAGTAGCTCAAAAGTTTTTTTTTGCATGAAAGCATACATACCTGCTAGTTAAGTAAAACATATTTGACTACTTTCAACGCATTAAACTACGCCAAATAAATTAAATGTATGTAAAAACAAAATTATGTATATTTAATAGTTAGAATATAACTATTTACTACATTCTTACATGGTCTATAGTCAATACTATAAAACAAAATTGGCTTGTCTATATTTCATTGTAAATATTATGAGCCGTAAATCCTATTTATGCTTACTTGATAAAAATCTAATACCAAATATTTCATATTAACAGAGTATATTTTATAAGCATAGCTAGTTCGGCATCACAGCACTCTACTTCGCAAACGAATTGCACATTCTTGTTCCGCGTTACCAGATTTAATATCAGCACACGAAATTTCCAACATTTTTCCATAAACAATATGGGTTTTATTCATCGCAAGCTATAATTAATACCAGACTTCATTATTCAACATTTATATTAAAGATAACAGCTGTGTCAATATTTCCTCTTAAATACACTTTTTATGAGCTGAAAATTTAATTGATAAACAATTTTCAAGCTTTTCTTGAGAATTCGTCGCCTATAAATGTTTAATATATTATTTTAGAATCTTTTGCGAGATTTATTCTCGAATAAAATAGAACGCGACGGCCACGTGGGTTGAATTAAAAATAAAAAGGTTTTATTTTCTCTATGACGTAGCAGATAGACCAAAAGGTAATTGCACTCTAGTAGATGTGATTTTTGTCCAGATTATGTATAAAGTAATCAATACTTGATACAGATTGATTTAATCTTCAATCGCGATTGTCACGTACAACAGTTAGAATATGTCTTTATAATATATTCATATTCATTATTGTAATCATAAATATGAGTTTAGATGGCATATTGGAAGGCTTATTTTTTGCGCTAAATTACATAAAATATGATTATCCCCACTGCTATAATTTTCTATGACCTACATAGCACGAAGGATATAATAAAGTATTTCGTGCGTCACAAATTGATAGGATTACCGCCTCCTTCTGATTACTGTTTCAGTTCTTACATTAGCTAAATGGAAATATAAAAAAGAGAAAAAATCTTTATTATGTAAAAAAAAACAATTAGTTCTTTTAACCGTGTTTAGATAAACATTGTTTAAATATTTCTTAACAACAGTAACTGCTCTGTAACAATATTTATAAGATATGGTAACATAATATCAATTTATAAGTAATGTTCATAAGACAAACATGAGGTCCACGATTTAATAGGTCGTTATAAAAATGTTACGAACTTTGAAGACAACGCCGTTCACTTAAAAGGTAAAAGATTTATATTTTCCATAACGCGGTGTTAGATGGCTATCTAAAAATATTAGATGTAAGATACGGCACACTGTGCTCAGATGACAATAATATACTTAAGTAAGATATATTGACACATTACATCAAATAAATGCATTGTGTTTCAAGTAAAATATTATGGTGGCTTGGTAGATACCATATTATTTTACTTGAAACAAAAGTAAAGAAGTTATTTTAGTATGAGATTAAGCAAACTGGGAAGAAATAAATCTTCACTTCTTTCAGTAACTGTACAAAACACCGTGGAACCTAAGACGAAATGGCATACATTTTGCGCTGATTTTCTATTCTGGAGGATGATACCAACCCGTTGAGTCAACCCATTTTGACTAATTGTAACCGTTCGAAAATTTATTATTTAAAAATGTCTATGACCCAATACTACATATTGAAATATAAACTTAAGATATGCAAACTGGATCATAATCACCGAAGTTCCTTAATGGTACCGCATTGGATAAAACTTTAGATAGTTTTGCACTTATTTTTTATGGTTATCGTTCGAATAGTCAGCAAAATTACATTTAGTATTAAGACGCACCAGGAGTTCTTAAACTTGTAAGACGGATAACTTTCAGATTTTTAAATGCGAACATCTGTTGAAAAATTTAATACATAAATAATTTGGAACTATTATTCTTTACCTACTAAAAATTTTATAAATAGTTAACTAAACAACCAGGCACCATTGAAAAATACAGTTTTTTTATTTAAAAAATCAATATTGTCAGTGTAAGTAGGTTGTGAAGGTGAAATTTTGCTTTTGTATTCCAAAATTTTATCCATTGCTTTTAAGAAATAAAACCTCTTGCGTTGTTCAATAGCGCCTCTCATAAGATTCAATTTCTAGAAAGTAATGAAGACTGCAAAATTGTTTCTAGCGTCTTACCGCTTTTGGTAATCTCATTTTGATGTGCATACTTCTCTCACGTAGTGTGGACATGTCTTTCAAATGCAGTAACCATTTTAGTAAATCTAAGTACAGTGCAAAATTATACTTTATTTTCTTTTACTTCATGTAAGATATTTTTTCATGTTAATGAAATAATAAGATCTAACTAAAGGTTCAAATTATTTTGGTCAATCGTACACTATTTTATTTTACAAAACATTTGTGCGCTGCGTAATATTACGCGATAATTGCAAATTATATTAACCTATTTAATTCGTAATTAATTTAAATGTTCAATAATTTATCGCAACAGTGGTTCACGTTAGTTGATTTTCAACATATTAATGCACCTTAAACAAATAGGGCAATGTAGTTTATTTTATAAAATAAAATAAATAAAACATTCATAATAAATTAATATTTACTTACCGTAAGTTGTTTGAGAAATAAAATATTTATTCACTAGCTGTGGCCCTTAGTTTTACCTGCGTAATTTCCGTTCTTCCAGCAGTATCAGTAATATAAGTGTTATGTGTTTATCCAGCGTCAAAATTAAACTATTTTCCAAAAAGGTGAATATGATATATGTGTATTAGTTTGGCTCCGCAAGATTCTTTAAGTATACGCATAACTTTAAATAACAGTTGCTGGTGCTATTATAAAATATTCTACTCACTCTTAAAAAAATGTTATCACTAAGTACGACATTCGTCTCATGGTAGGCGGTCATCGCAAACCAAGAAGCAACACAAATATGGCAAATAAGAAAAGGAATATGCAAAGAGTAATGATGAGAATAGAACACAAGGTGGATTGAAAAAGGGAAAGAAGGTAAGGAATATGTACTTAATCCCCTAGCAAGATGCTTAATCTCTGAGCTTCGTGATCCTTCTTGACCTAAGTCTTTACACCTATAAATATTTTCACAGAACTTAATATATTTTTATTTTCATTTTATTGAAAGCAACAAATTGAAAAGCAATAAACTTTGTCAATACCTATTGATATTAATCATGTTTGCATCTTCGCTATGCAAAATGAAAGAATTTATTGGTTTCTTATAGAAATTGTTTCGCGAATTTGTTATGAGATACGAGACTCTTTATTATAAATAACTTTAGTACAGATTTTCTTATCAATATTTATTTCTGAAAAAAGATGTTTATAAGACCAGAGATCCATTTTATGGTCCCGTATCAGAATGAAAACATAACCCGTATAGGATTACTTTGAAAATATTATCTCATTAATTTGTTCAACTTCCGCTATATCTTATCTTTTAAAACGATACATTCACTGCCTTATTCCATGAAACGATAAAATCAAATTCTAAATTAACATAAAGAATATATACTGCTGTTAAAGCCGAAGAAAACGTATATTTCGTATCTTAATAGAATCAAAATTGATAGAGCACTTTTAATGAACCATACATGGATAATGACTAAAATAATTAAAATTTATTTCAATAAAAAATAGTAAATTTGCACTTAGATAAGCTTATATAGGTACCTTTGATACCTCTTGATGGGATTTTTCTTAGGTGCAGTGTGAAAGGCTTTCAATATCCTTGCTTCTGTGCTTCTGGAAACATTATTAACTTCTTAGATTTTTGTCCTCTTGAAAATATTATTAAACTTTTTGTAAAAGTGCAATGTTAATAAAACACAAATATTATAAAACATTTAATTTCATCTAATAAAACGTTATTGAGTTAACAAACTACGCAGTTAAATTCACATGATTCTTAACAAAAATATGTTTGGATATAAAATTGGGAAAATCTATAGAGGTACAATCTATATTAGGTACTTTATTTATTGCTATCTTATTAGAATGTTATATTCGTATTAGAAATCTTATAGTAAACTTCAGTACATTACGTGTGTGTACGTTACATAACGGTGTCTTTTCATTCTCACATATACAAAATTAGGTACTTTATATATAAAAGAAAGTTTGGTTTCTATTAAGATATAGAAAAAAATCAAGATTTAAGTAGATGGAATCGCCAAGCGTAGCTAGTTTTATAAAAACCAACATGAATATACATAGATATTAATTTACAAACATTTTGCTTTCTATAATATTTAATATAAAATTATACGTAAAAGAAAAATAATTATACATATCTTAATAGAGTTCAAAAAACATCATTTTAATTCATAAGACGTATCAATAACACTTTTTACTTTCTATGAAAAATACCCTCACGTAAATCTGTTAATCACAATATAGAAAATTCATAAGATGCAGTAATATATACATTAAGACCAATGGGACATTTTATTTTAGATAAATGTATCTGAAATAAAATTTATTCGTATATAAGTTAAATTATAAGTTGAATATCAACTCTATAGCTGAAATTTTGTTGAAACAGTCTCCAAGTTCGACTAACCATGATTTCAACTAAAATTCTAATTTCAAATACTATTATGCCATTAATTGGTCTCTCTTGTAAAAAAAATATGTTAATAATATAAATCAATTAACGCTTAAGTTTTGTTTTAATTCGATAGATTATCCCTGATCTTAGTGTACAATACGCGTGGAACTCTTCAAATAGTGTTACGTAGAACCACTTACAATACAATTAATAAAGTATCAGCTCTTAGGATACGGATCAGTTGACTGTTTGTCTAACCGTTCTCAGAACGTGTACACGTGTGAACAAACTAATTTCATAAGCCCGTAAAAGCAAGAGTATTCGACCGTATGTATCGAGAACCATTGCAAAAAATATTTCATTCAACCAAAATGAACTTTTATAAAGATTATTGAATTATTAAAATGCCCAGCCCTGTTTAAAACAAAAATAATAAAAGAAAAATGTTTTGAAGGGTTATTTACGTAGAGTCTAGTTAATATTTCAAGATATTACTCCAACTAAACAGTATAGAAACGAGAAAAGACATAAAGAAGCTGTTAAAATATGAACACGAGTAAGGATACCAATTCGAATGTTTTTTCAATTTATAAGCACGATCCGTAGCTGAAATCTGAATATTTTATGATGCTTGCTTTAACATTTATCTGCTCTGAAATACTCCAGATGCAAGATGAATAAATGTAAGGAAATAATTTTCTCGTTTCCGATACCTGTTTCGGTCTAATATTTTAAATCTACTAGATTAAGATTCACCAAAATAACATTTTTATACAATTTTGGTCAGTTTGTCATATTGTTCCGGCTTGTGTCTCAAATGGCTAAACCCATTATACGGGACTTATATTGGCAGATAGCTGAAGTTATAAGGACTACTGTTGAGTATCGGGCGCGGCCCACACGCACGCCACCACCGTGCCGTTATCTTAAGTAAAATAATTGTTGCCATTTTTAATGTTTCCAATTTCATGGGGATAAAATAATACGAGCACAACCGCGACACAGTAAGTTTGAGATGAAAAAAAATACTTAAGCTATCCTTAAGTATTTTTTTTCGAGGTATTCTCTAGTTGAAATGGAAATAACTAAACATGAAAAATATTTCCGAACTAAAATAAGTTCAACATGGCGGAAAGTAACAAAATCCGACTGCTATGCTTATGTTAATTTAGGCAAAGATTCGCGAAACAAAAGATTTATTCCACTCCTAAGAACATGTGATTCTTTTTGATAAGAATTTGTGAGATAAAATTGTCTGTTACCTGGAAACAAGCAGATGGAATCTCAGTCATTTATCACAATGAAAGATTAGCGAAACGACTCCATATATAAAGTACATTTATTATGGAGAGATTAATCGTCGGCTTTTTTGTATACAAAATACAAACAACCTATATGTTCAAGTATTCTTTCAAAACAACGCAATTTGGTATATTAAAAATATATGATATCGAAAAAGTACTAATTAATTATCTGTTATTTATTCGTGATCTGATTGTGGCGCTTTAAAAATAATAGTAATAGTTTAAAAAACAGCTCTATTCTACAATAGATCCGAATACTTTCCAATTCACGAATCGAACGAAGAATGGTGCAAATTGTATATATCACAACAACTTTTTGTTTTCATATAGGTAAATAAATATTTAAATTATTTTAACCGTCGCCAGCTCTCGTAATTACGAAAATATATACGTATTCTCAGAATTACTCTATATTTGTACCATTCATCTCCATTATTTACTCTTAGAATAACAAAAAAATATATTTATAGCTACTCTTTTTCAATAAAAAAGAATAAGGTATGGGTCATAAGTGTGATAACTAGTCATAAATTTTCACGTTTCAATCTCATCGTATCTACTTAATCTACAAAATATATTATAACTACATGTTTTTCAAATTCAAACCTCGGGTACTTGAGTGGCAGTGCTAGAGGGCTCTATTTTGTGCAGATAAATGACCCGTAATAAATTTATAATACTTATATTTTAATAATATTACTCACCAACTTTTCACGAAGATCGATGTTTTAAATAGAAAGTTAAAATAATCTAGAAAGAAGAAGATTCATAATATATAAATTAACGGAGAATATGTTTCCGTATTATTAGAATACTGAGTGTTAATTAAAGACCACAAAAACATATTCTTAAGATCATACTCTATAAAAATGCATTCATAGAAACGATTTATTCGACAAAGCAAGACCGTTCTTGTTTCATAATTAATTCCAGCTTTTCATTAATAATTATATATATAAATAATTATCTATAAAGAAAAGCACAGTTAACCGTAGTATGATAGTAAATATAGGACGCATTTCTACTTAAATCAAAAGCCTTTCAATAAGAAAAAATGATGAATATTTTTCATCATAAAGTCATAAAACATCAATCTTAGTAAAAAGCCTTACAATCTAAGAGAGTACTTAAGATCGCATAAAGCGCAGCAGACCCGTTAGACATTATGCAGCGGATATTAATTAGCATTTTAACTAAAAACTTATTATGTTTCCTAAAATGCACTTCTGAAGACCATTTTATTACTTCACAGCATGCTCGAGGCATGTATAACTATCCGAGAAACTGGAGAAGAATGAAAATTTCTTTTAGTCGGGACTAAAAGAAATTTCCATACACAACACTGGCAAGACCAAAAACTTTGTACTCGGATCCCGAAACACTTAGTAACATTTTAGTTAGATGGTTATACTTATTGCATTACATGCTAACAATACTCAACTATGTCGGTTTCGGTTGAGTCAACCTAAGTACAGAAAAAAGTTGATTAACACATTTAAAACCTTCACCCTTTAAATTCTGTAAATAAGTGACAAAGGGAGGAAATCCTTTTGCTATAGGTACCTATTCAACATATAAGAAACACAAATTCAATAACTGAATGTGATATTCCTAGTGTACCTCTAAAATTCTAAAGAACCGTAACACATATTATTTTAATGAAAACCAGAAATATGTTTGCAATTTATGCAGCAGTTGGTATCTATTTTGATTCATAGGAACTGACATCGTATATTAATAACATTATATTAATACTACCCAGATATACACCGAGCTTTTAATGACATCAAATATGTTAACCGCGATGGAACACCTGATGCTAGCCATCCTTCAAATTAAAAACGGTGAAACAACTCATTACGTATCAAAATATCCTAAGATAATAGAAAAAATTGCCACGTGCCTCGGGTCTACTGCGCAATATATATGCAAATGTTACATCATCTCCCTTAAGTAATAATCACAAGTCCAAAAAGTATCTTAATCCATATTCTTCGTAAAAACATTCCAAAAATATCGACAACTCTCGTAGTATCATGTCTTTTCACACCTGGGAACGTTTCCAAAAGCGAACCTGTAAATAACCTCTCATTAGAATTATATTTTGAAAATATTTATTTAAAAGAAAATTATAAAATTAAACATTTAACGATTACTGTTTTCAATAATAAATATGAATGAATTAATCAAATAATATTTGATTTTGAATAATTCATTTTAAATATAATATTTTTATCATTCTTTAGTTAATTTAATCAGCGAGCAATTCGTTTGAGTTCTATATAAATACCTACGACGAAAAAGGAGTTCAGCCAAATGGACACACTTGCACCACATAGGTAAGAAGAGAAAAATATTAACTCATTACTATAAAAAATAATAATCAGAAGAATAAAGCATATAAGATAAAATACTCACTTTTACATCTATATATGGACTTATGGACTTAGTTCTTTAAAACTTTATAAAATATCTGTTAAATGTTAATGTTATTTAGTACCGCACGAAGGAATATCAAAAACCAACAATGCATTCAAATGGTAGGAGCAGTTCCAAAACAATTAATAAGCTCTACTGTGTGGAGTTATAAGCATTTGAACGTAAATTCATGCAAGGATGGTACCCACCGCCCATTTCACAAAATTTCACTATAACCTCAATAACAATACAACGAGCCATACATACCCGGGCAACCAAGCGTTAGAATTGACTCTGTGATGGCGTCCCGTCAAATGACTCCTCATTAATAAGCCGCAGCTTCACCGACTCCCGCCTCAAGTTATAGCTGGTTGAAATGTGGCAATGTTTCACGTCCACGTTCAAAAGGTCCTCATTCAATTCAACACCGCTCTTTTCAACGTCCGCCGCGGCACTTGGCTTCCTTTTATGTCTAAATGAAGTACCTCGTTGAGAACTCGAGCCCATAAAACTGTCCGTCGCCGTATTTCCATTGAACGTTTTCTCTGATTGACAAGCGCCTAATTGCTGCATCGGAATGTTCCCTCGTAATTGTCCCGATGTATCTATACATGGGATTAATTGCTTGAACTCCTTTCGGAAGTTCTCGTTCATCCACGCGTAAATGAACGGATTGTAGCACGTCGACGACATGGCTATCACGTGACAAATAAAAAATATCAAAAAATAGAAGCGAGAATGTATAGCATATATGTAGTAGTCATTATATAGATTTGTAATGTTAAGAGGCAGCCATGACAGACCAAATATCGTTACCATAGCTATGAGCATTTGATTCGTTCGCCGCTTTCTATTTTTATCGAACTCCTCTTTTCTAGTGTTCTTGCTCGCAGCTTTCGCTTTGGCTCTGTCGTTTAATTTGAAGCTGACACATGTGTAGCAAAATGCAATCACAGTGAATGGCAAGACAAATTGGAGTATTGACGTGACCGAGCCGAATATACGTCTTAGTTTCTCCGACGGCCATGTCTCCTCACAAAATCTACCAATTTCCAAGTCGTAGTATGTCATATAAATTGCGTAGGGCAAAGTGACTGTAACTGAAAAAGTCCATATCATAATGATCACCGTGATGCAAGTCTCTATTTTCATTCGCGGCTTGAACGGATAAATAATTACAAAAAACCTATCAATAGCTATAGACATAAGAGTTAAAGTGGATATGTATACGCTGCATCCTTGTGCAGAAGGCATCATGTGGCATAGTAGCGACCCCCAACTCCAGGAACCTCGGAATGAATACAGTGGAGTGAAGGGGACAGCGAATAGGCAAAGTAGTATATCAGAAAGAGCTAGATTGGTTATAAAGAGGTTTGTTACGGTCTGCATTGCTTTATTTCGTATCACAACATAGCAGACCAGGAGGTTTCCCAGTAAACCTAGAACAAATATAATTGTGTATACGATACAGAAACCGGCTTGGACCCATTTATTATCGATTATATTTTCGTAATTGTGTATCGGCGGGGTCGGGGATATATCTTGGGTATCGTTCTGAAACTTTTCCGTGACATTAAGTGCAGTATAGTTTAGGGTTCCATTCATTCTTCTCGATCGAAGTAATTCCAGCAATAAAACCGGGTAGTATTTTCAGGTACTGTCAACTTTACGAGCAGTATTAAATGTCGGATCTGTAAACAAAATATAATGCGTTTAATGTTTCTGTTTTGTGGTCTCGAAGTATAAAGTATAGCCTAGAGCTGAGAACACTTCAACCCCAAAACAATAAATTTTATGTATTCAAATTTTATTCTTGAACTGTTTAATTTCGTGCTTTCTTCGTTATCATCATAAAACGGTAGTAGGTACCTACTTCAAATGATGTTTTTAAATATAAAACATAAGAAATTATTTTGTTATAAAATATTCATCGATAAGTTTAATTTATACTTATTTATACAAAACAACTAATGACAGATACGCTATCATGTTGCTCATGAGTAATTTACCCTTGCAAGCTAACGCTTTTAAAACTAGATTTAAAATAAATATAAGCAGATTAATGAACACGGCCGAAAAAGTTATATATACGTAATTTACTTCGGACAATAGCGGAAAATGTGCAATCAATATCGAAAATTTTACATATGGTTAGTCACAGAACAGTGAACTACACTAAAACGTAAAAAAGAGTAATTTATAGTCTTTTGTTTTTGAAACGAGATTTCACGACTAACCAATAAAGCAACCGACTTTGTTCAATATAAAAAATATGAATTTTTAATGGGTAGTAACTACTTTTTATGTTTCATATAGTTAAGGTACGTAATATTAATTTTCCTATTGAAAATAAAACAATCAATCTTTAACGTGTATAATATACCTTTACAATACACTTTTGATGTATAATAAACAATAATTTTATTGGTTATCGCAATCTTATGATTACAATATTTCAATAAAAATGATAGAATTTATGGGTGCAAATCTCGGTAGTTACAATCTTCACCCCACTTCATAATAGTGAGTCCAATTTAAAGCTATATATAAAAACATTTTATAAGCCAAAAAATACACGTAAACGTCTACAAAAAATTACTGTCACTACCCTAAATTAGAATCGTGATTTAGCAGAACTTTTATCGAGTGTACAAAAACTTACGCATAAGTTCCGATTAAGTTAGAAATTGGCTCCTAAGTCATTATTATTAGTTCGAAGTTCAATAAGGGCAGAGAAGTTTGCGCTTATTTGCATACCAATTGCGTACGGAGTATTGAATCCGCCGTATTTTGGGAAGAAAATTGGAAGCTTCGAGGCTTATGGAAAATGTTTAATTAAATATTTTTGACATGAAAGCAAGGTAAAGCCAACATGCTTCATACAACTTCCCAGTCTTTAACCAATAATTTCAAAATGAATAATATTCTACCCCAACCCAACACTTTGAAATTTGTAATAACTTCAATTAAATGATTATTAATGGAATCGTTTATTTCTAATTTCCCCAACTTTGCCTGTCATTATACAAACTAGAAACACGTAATTTGAATATTTTAACAATACTTTGGCGGGTAGGAACGTGATTGCGCAATTTTATAGAAATATATTTTCAGTTTTATTGGATACAATGCGAAATAAAGCTTTCCTTTATTACTAGAGTAGTCTAGTAGAGTAATACAAAATTAGTCGAATCATACCGAATACAAGATAAAGTAAAAAAACTAAAACCCAACTACGACAAAAAACGACGCTGAAAAAGTATAAAAGTACCCCATGAATACAGGTAAAGTCACAAGCAAATGCTAGTAATATATATATATATTCGA
>DWAJ01001042.1:0-25426 GCA_018238005.1 Eurema mandarina
TTGAACATAATTACATAGTATAAAACAAAGTCGCTTCCTTCTGTCTGTCCCTATGTATGCTTAAACCTCTAAAACTACACAACCGATTTTCATGCGTTTTTTTACCAGATAAAGTGATTCAAGAGTATTATGTATATAATACTTCCATTAACGCGGGTAAAAACCGCGGATGGTAATATATCAATTTTATCTATACTAATATTATAAAGAAATAAAGTTTGTGTGTCTGTTAAATTGTAAGGGGTAATCTCGGATTTACTGAACCGATTTTAAAAATTCTTTCACCAATAGAAAGCCACATTATTGCCGAGTGTCATAGGCTATATAAAAAATTGTTAACACTAAATTAACGTAAATAATAATTTATTTTCGGAATAAGGTAACAAGAAAGTGCACGAATGAATATCACTAATAAAATCGTGTCTCTTTAGCTTATATCTTTGTGACATATTATCTAATCTTTTTTATCTTTATTAACAGAATTACAGAGTATTAAATTGTATAATCTGCATAATATATTTGCAATTACATAAAGGACTTCGTGACGATAAAATGTTTAAAAAAAGAATTTTTTTATGTAACGGAAAATGGCCGTGTTCGTGAGGACGTTTTTATATTTCGATATAGATTGCCTGGAAGAAAGGTGTGTTTGTTAAATTGAAAGAGGTAATCTCGGAATCTACTGAACCGATTTTAAAAATTCTTTCACCATTAGAAAGCCACATTATTGCTGAGTGTCATAGGATTGCTAACATCATGCCCAACGAAGTGGGCACGAGTCAGCTAGTCGAGTATTAGACAGTGCAATTCACACTTACGTATATAATATAATACCGTTGCTCGCGTCTTCGTCCCCGTCGATTTCTTTTTCCATTATATCTTCGCTCCTATAAGTCGCAGCGTGATATTATGTAGCCTAAAGCCTTCCTCGATAAATCGTCTATTCAATATAAAAAGGATTTTTCAATTCGAACCAGTAGATCCTGAGATTAGCGCGTTCAAACAAACAAACAAACTCTCCAGCTTTATATATTAGTATAGATATAGATACATACAGTTTTGGCTAAACTTAGACCGATTATTACGGGACTATCTGTCTATGCGTTATACGTCTATGTTAAAGATCTTCTAGACATTAAAGCACCAGATAAACAGCGGAAGCCATCAAAAAGGAAGTCAATTGATGAAGTAATGATGCCAATAATGTCAATACAGTGGACCTTTAAGTAGGACTTGAAAAGAGAATAAAAGCCAAAGTCAAAAGTATCTTTATTCAATTAGGCTACATTTAGTAACGCTTTTGAATCGTCATGGTATTACAAAACATTTACCACCGGTTCGGAAGGCAGTTTCTACTGAGAAGAACCGACAAGAAAGTCTGATAGTCGCTCTTTTTAAAATAAGAACATACAATTGTATATATAAACAACGACTATTGTGATATTTATACATGAAAAAACATCCTACGAGCGTTAAGAAATATCATACCAAGGGTTTTTATCTGCAATATATTCATTTAATGTATAGTACGCCTTTTTAATTAGACATTTTTTAACGAGACTTCTAAACTTGGAATAAGGTAGATCCTTGACGCTCATAGGAAGCTTATTATAGAATAGTATTCTTTGCCCCATGAAAGAGTTTTTTGATTTATTAAGTCAGAAGGCAGGCATAACAATTTTATCTTTGTGCCTCGTATTATATTGATGAGAATCACCTCTCTATGTGTATGCGTTGGCATTCTTGTGCAGTGGCCTAGGGAGGGACATAGGCTACTTTTTTTTAATTTTTATAATTTTATGCATTATCTAGAGCCTGAGATAAGACAGGCTACATTTTAACTGGAAAAAAGGGTTATAAGGGGGGAAGGGGGGGTCAAAGTTTATATGAAAGTCCACGCAGACGGAGTCGCGGGCTAGTAAGTAAAAATTAAAAATATAAATGCAACTTAAAGCATCTATAGCGTCTAAGATTTATACAGAAGAAAATGTCTCTCTTAGGAGTCTCTTGTATTCGTACTTAATTTAAATATTTAAAAAAATATATAGGTAGAAAAATAACTTTGCTACTATAAATATATAGCCTACTTGAATAAAGATATATTTGACTATGACTTTAATAGGTACACTTTTTACCACTCAAACTCACAATCTACCTATTATACTCACACGAAACAGGTTTCTCTCTCTCCCTCATGCGCGTGAGCAGAGCCTCCTTCGCTGATATGAAGAAGATCCTCTCTTCCGCCTCTTTGGGAGTGCACACCCGCAGCTCGCGCGACAGGAAGTCTACGCAACGGTTTGCGTGCTGACTTCGCACCTGGCAATATAAATAAAATAAATATTTTCAGAACATTTATACACAGCGCCACCTAGTTCCAAGCTAAGCAGAAGCTTGTGTTATGGCAACTAGATAACGGAATAAATTACATATACATACTTTTCTTTTGTAAATACATACATACAATACATAGCAACACCCAGACCCGAGAAAAATACAAATGTAAACTACAAATATATTTTCCCGGTGTGGGAATCGAACCCACGACACTTCGCGCAGAAAGTAGTTGGATAAATATTATATATAAATCTATAAAAAATAAACAAATACATTATCGACAATAATTTTCATAACACAAATAGGAGGGTTAATCTTTAGTTTATAATAAATATAATTGGAATGAAAATGCTAATGTTATTAAATTTAAATAGAGCGGCACTGAAAGACTGAGTATTAATATTTCCTTTTGCTAATTTTCACAAATAATTTGCAAGTATTTTTTAAGAAGTCATAGTCATCTTAAAGCTCTCTCAAGAATCACCTCGAGCAAGCCTTAAAAATTGCATAAAAAACCTGCATAGTGATTTTTATATACATCTCACATATTGTATAGTTGTGTTCTTACCTGATCTAAATACTCTGGTTCCGAGGCAGAGGCATCCCATCGATTATTCAATATAAATATATTCGGTTGTGATATCTTTGTCGACACTTTATGAAAGAAATTCTTCTCCTGAAAGAATGACAACAAACAAGTTTAATAGAGTAAGTAGTAATAAAAAATCGTAATATATACTATAAATTGAGCATTTCATTGACACAGAATTATTATTGCAAAATATTTGTTTTTAAAATAATAGCAGTATTTTTGAATCATTTCTTTAAATGTATGGGTCACATTGACCCCTGGTTGACAAAATTCTTTGCATATAATACTCACAGTGACCATAAGAGTGGACTCAGCGTTTGCAACCAGCACAAACACGTCTGCATCCAGGCAGTACTTGTCGATCCACTCGTCCAGGTTGGGGGTCACATCGACCCCAGGGCTATCTACCAGGACCACATCATCTCGGAGGAGGGCACACATCTCCCGGGGCCAGAACACGTGTACTAGCGAGGATTCCTTGAGACGTGTGGTGCAGAGTGCGTGGCCAAGTTGGCTGACCGACTGGAAATATTAAAAATTAATCTTTTTTATGATTTTGATAATTTGACGTAGATTTAAAATATAATACACGCTTTGACAAGTGTTAACTTTGTCAGTAGTTGAATTTCAAAAAAATTATGAAATATACTAAACTTGGGAAAGAGATTATAATAACCTTTTTTGTAACCAAACACTGTAAGAGCTTTAGTCAAACCCAGTACAGAGACCCCAAGCCAATATAAATGAAATGGATTGAAAAGGAAAGGTCAATAATAAACCTACCTCAACATTAAGCTTTTCCTCTGACCCCTCAGTCTTCATAAATGCCTCATCTGTGTCCGAACCCTCAACTTGCAGGAAACAATTGGTGGTATGCCCAATACCACTCGGCAAGATTTTATCATGCAACATGGCATTTATTACTGTGCTCTTTCCATTGCTGGTTCTGATAAAAAAATGTTTGTTTAATATAACAATCAAGTTTTGCTTGACTTGAGAGAAGCAGCTTTGATAGCGACACACTTAATTTATGTCCCCATTTTAACCCTTTTTTCCAGTTAAAAAGTAGTCTATGTTCTTTCTCCGGCTCTAGACCATCTGTGTACCAAATTTAATGACAATAGGTTCAGCGGTTTGGCCGTAAAAACGTAAAATTATAAAAAGTTTCAACCCGTCGCGCAACCTTTTGGGGATTGATTTAAAAAAAAGTAGGCTATGGTCCTTCCCCAGGCTCTAGAGCATCTGTGTACCAAATTTCGTTCTAATCGGTAGTTTAAGTGTGATGGAAGGACAGACAGACAGACAGAATTACTTTCGCATTTATAATATTAGTATGGATTAAATAAAAATATTAACTGCCAAATATTATATAATGTATCCAACATTTATAGCATAATTGAATAGATATAATTGGCCTGAAAGTTGTGTGTCATTACACATATACAATAAAAAATTAGTCACATAAGTCTTTTCTATATTAATTTTTTTTGTAACATGGTATTTATTTCTATTCTTGTATATGTTGTGTTACGTTACTACATGCAATAAAGAATTTATAAATAAATAAATACCTTCCGAAAAACGCAACTTTCATGTGGTCACGCTTGAGCACCTCCCGAATAGCCTGCACTCGGTTAACATAGCCTTCGACGTTCGCGACATCTTGTGGCGTGGCAATGCCGTTGTCACCGGAGACAACTGAAAAATATTTTTTGAATATAATTAATTTAAAATTGATGTCTCTATTATGTTGTATAAATAAATAAATATATCAGAAAACATATACACAGCACCATCTAGTTCCACACTGAGTAGAGCTTGTGTTATGGCAACTAGATAATGGATAAAATACATATACATACTTTTCTTTTGAAAATACATACATACAATACATATAAAATAGCCCAGTTGAATATACGACCTTGACAACCAGTTAATTGACGACTGCTTGGCTGAGTGGTAGCACAACTGTTTTCTGCACAAAGGGTGGTGACTCGTGGGTTCAATCCCCACACCGGAAAAATATATTTGTAATTTACATTTGTATTTTTCTAGGGCCTGGGTGTGCTATGTATTATGTGTATGTATTTACAAAAGAAGAGTATGTATATGTAATTTATTCTGCTATCTAGTTGTTCTAGTTGCCATAACACAAGCTTCTGTTTAGCTTGGAACTAGATGGCGCTGTGTATAAATGTCCTGAAAATATTTATTTATTTATTTATTATTTATTTATAACTGGAAAGATATATTATTAAAAAAATAAGTTTGCATTTATTTCAATTAATTATTTATCAAGCCAAAATGTAATTCAATACAAACGACATATTCCATTATTAACATAGCTACAAACGTAATATTGGCTGGTTAACAATCCTTTCCCCACAATAAATTCTTATACCTCACCTCTTACTAAGCATACAAAACAATAATATTTACTTAGTATAAACAATAAACATCTAATATAGTCCAATTCATTCAAACCCAAGAGCATTACATAACAGAATCATATTGCTGGGGCTCTCAATGACTCATATCAATCAATAACATACAGCACTTGTTACTGACCTTAAAACACATGACCGTAATCTAACTTCTCTCTAGTCTATACTAGACGTTATTTTAAACTAGACATGATCTGCGGTTTCACCCACATTTGCTTAACCAAAAACTATATCATAATTTTCTCATCCCAATATAGTTTAACATAACAAAATATGTATTTTATATGGTAATTTTTTTAAGAACTTATTGGTGTTTTGTAAAACCTTTTCAGACTATGTAGGGTTTTTTGTACTATTTACTCTATTTGTATAGATGATATGAACAGAAAATGTATGAGTATACTTTATACAGTCTTGACCTAGTATCAGATTAAGCAATTATAAGTCTAAATTGTTTCATATCAAGTACAATATGTTAAATGTAATATTGTTTTGTGCTTGTTTAAAGTTTATTATATTTATTAGCCAATAACTGCCCCATGTTTTATCGTGTATAAAATGCAATCCTGTTTTTTATAATTGTTTTGGACACAAAAATTAATATTGCTTTCTATTAGAAATAAAATCAAAGCAGGTTTAGAAGATTTAATGTGATTACTTATAAGATAACAAACTTAATAAGGGCTGACACTTTATCTTTTTTAAATAATAAATAAATCATCAAGAGGCTTTCCTCTTTCCCTAGATAGTCTCTGAATCATATGTGTACATGACATATGCAATTCTTTATCATAATGTAATGTATTTTTCCAATATTTAGATTCCTCTTGTAATAAAAGATAAGATATAAATTGTAAAGATCTATACTGTATGTTGAAAAACTCACCATGCATAAATGTGACGGCATCCTTGACATAATCATCAATCTCAATAAATATATCGTTGATCTTCTTCTTTGCCCTCACAAATATCTGCAGCGGGGAGTCCACGTTTGATACGTTGACGCGCATAGTCCCATTGTTCATTGCAACATTGTGAGGCCCATCACCAGCCATCATAGATATCGTACGGTTAACATAAGCAGCCATACGGGAAGGAAATATTCACGGTTTTCGTTAACTGTACCTTATGGCGAACAAGCCAATGTTATATTTAACCACTGCTACTGATAACACATAGCATGCAGGTATAACTGCAACAAAAAAGAAGCGTGAAACCAACGACTACTTTGTGTACTAAAAACTTATAAAAAATAGCTAAAATCTATTCTTGATATAGATCAAGATTCTCCATTTAAGGTTATGTTTGTAATATAAACAAAAAACAAACAAATATAGCGTAAGAAAGTGAATAATATAAAATTGGTGCAAAGAAGGCGATGAAAAGCGGAACTTGGGCAACACAAACGTAACATATCTAAATTAAAGGCACCTTATCATCCCGTTGCATCATAGCCAATACCAAACATCACTGCAGTTCCAGCCGCGTGAAGGAATATAAATTTGTTAAAACTATTTATATACTCTTAAAAAATACAATTAGACGTAAAACATCTGACAGCCGCTGAATAAAGTCAAAATTTATCTACGCTGAATTTCAGTAATTATAACATTTTCAGCAATTATTTTCTCATTTTAGAATATATTATTACAATTGGACTTACCTGTTTCCTATAACTGCATTTTTAACAAATTACTTTTATAAATTAAAATTTATTTTTCGGCAGAAAGCAGAAAATACCTGAAAAATTTTTCATTGATGATTTTTTTTCAAACAATCGTTCTCGATTGTACAGATTCAACATAAAATTTTAGCAAGTTGGATTTCACTATCTAAATACTTCACATATGATTGGTGAAATTATAACTTTTCTTGGACGAATAAAATTATAACCAATCATGTTAGAGTATGAAGACCAAAGACAAAAACTTCTCTAAAACGTATCATTTAAAAATTAATTTTTACTTCTGTGTCATTTTGATACGATACCTACTATTATTATTACAAAATAAAGTATAACTAAAGAAATTTATGTAAGAAGTCAGAATCGAAAGTTAATATCATAAAAATAACGAAATATGATCGGTCGAGATGGTTTAAAAATGTCTCTGCCCTCTAGAACGCAAGTTGGTCGCCTGAGCTTCTACGTTGTGACGTATTTGTGGCTGTCAATTTAATAAATGGCGGATTTTGGCAAATGTGTTGAGTCGCTTCTTCTAACATAATATAATTATTACTTAGAATAAACTTTAAATATAAATATTTGATTAATTAACCAAGCTTACAATTTTCCTGACAAGTTTAAATTTTCAAAATGTCCCGTTCAGCGCGTGCAGATACAAGAAATCGAGTCAAAGATGATATCAAAAGAGTCATGCAAGCTGTTGAAAAAGTTCGCCATTGGTAACATTTATTTGATTCGTTCTTTAAAATATTAAAATAAAAATCTATTTGTATTAAATAAGTTTCAATTAAATTTACAGGGAGAAGAAATGGGTGACGATTGGTGAAACCACTATGAAAATATATAAATGGGTTCCAATTTCCACAAATGAACAGAAGAAAAAGCATGCCGCTAAAAGGGAAAATAAGGAAAATACATTAACGCCTAAGAAGATGCATGATTCGTCTAATTCAAATTTTGGAATGGCTGAGGACTCGAATACATGTAAGTTAATTTTTAACTATCTTCAGAAGCAGAAATTTTAGATATTCCTTACTATACGAAATTCATTCTCGAAAATGGCTGAACAAAGTTTTATAAATAAAGATAAGACATTTTTGGTTTCAAAAGGTATTTAATATAAATTAGAAATACTCTGTAAAACAATATTAGCCATTTTAAGCAATATGTTAATTATTTAAAAAGTAAATTTTGGCCTAATATAAGCTTTATTACTAAACACTATCCAGTGAAATATTAAATTTTTTAGATAAGCATTATTATCATGTTATGTGTTATTTAGTATTATCCATACATTAGCATTTCTGATAGTTAACATAATGTGACTAATTTTCCAGGTTTCTCCACTGTAAGTGATTCTCAGGGACCTACCGACTTTACCTCGTCTCATATGAACTTTTCCGAGGACTCTAATTCACAAAGTAGTGGTACAACAACACCGGCTAAACGGTTAAAAACAGACTGAAAATAACAATACAAAGACTTGGGACACAGTGATAACTTATTTAAAGTTAAATTTAAGTGAATTGAATGCAAGTGTTAAGTTACTTTGAAGTACAATATTATAACTTAAGTTTGGATAAGAGCTATGGCAGTTTTGTGTATGTAAAGTTTAAGACTTAAGAGATGCGGTTTTAAAATTGAGTAAGTAACTTGGCTTTATTAGAAGGTGTTAACATAGTTGGTGTGTAAATCCAGCTACGGAGCATGGCCAATATAGAGCATGTATGTTCATATTGTTTAGTATGAGATTTGTGCAAAATTATTGTCTATATTTGAAAACCTCATAAAAAACAGTTAAGCCATCTTATTGATATTTTGTGATATTTAAATAATTTGGTAACATGAGCACAAGGAATGGTAACATTTTTAATCATATGTGTTCTGTCATAAATCTAAAAGTCATGTGTTTCATATTGAATTTAAGTACTTATTCACAATTTAATGCTGTTGGTATGTTAAAAAGCATTTATACCATAACAGTTTGGGTTGAAACATTATTTTCATATTAACATGGATAAAAAATGAATATTTAATATTAGTTTACTCATTTTGTTTTTGAGGTGCAAACATGGTAACACACATTAATATAACGTAAAACTCTATTTTACTTTATGACTGGAACTTTAAAAAGTCCCCAGTTATAGACAATCTCTGTTCCTCAATTATTTATGGTAAACAGAGTAAATGCATTTAATATTTATTGCAATTTCTATATTATATGGATAAAATAAATTGTAATACATTTGTAAATATTTTTATTAAAGCTTACTATAATTTTCAGTTGCTATTGTACAGTAATACCAATTTTATTATATGTGTATGTCATTGACATACTTTCAGTGGGCTAATTAATGAAAAAAAGTTTTAAAATAATTAAGAATTTGTTTTAAACTACCGAGTGAACCGGTTATATTCTATTATAAATATTATTAGAATTTTTGATGACGTCATTGTAGAAAATGAGTTTAATATTGATTGAAAATTGCTAGGGTAAGACTAAAAGAAGTTTTTTTTTGTGCTGCATATTGACATATACTCTACTTTACTGAAGAATACTACAACAACCCACTGTCAGCAATGGGTTGAGAGTAGAGTATTCTTTTGCATACACCAATTGCCTGAAGTCATGTAAATACAGTATTTTTCATGACAAGTCCTAACTTTGTAATAACATTTTTCTTTTCCGTATTATATTTTCAAATTCAATGTCAAATACATCTAAAATGAGCTGGGCTTCATATAGTTAAAATTTTGAATAGTCAGTGTTACAAAGCAATAATGTAGCACGGTGTTGAAAGACAGTTTCTTGCTGGTAATGCCATTAAATATATAAATGTTTTGATGACAGCCCTTAATATGTCTGCATTGATTTTTTTTGCCTGTCAATATTTTAATACTTTTTTATGCAATTACAATACAAAATTGATTCGGAAAAACAAATATGCCTCACCCAAAAGTGTTCAATTGTTTTTATTAATTTTATGATCCCAATTTTAATGTATAATAGAATTTAGTGTTTTATTTCTTATATAAAATTAATGTCTAATAATTGCAATAGGTGTTACTGTACATAGATGATGAATGAAAAACAAACTACAAATGATTGTAGCTATAAAATACTGAGATTATAAAATTGGTTTTTAAGTAAAATATTGTTTTTCACTATCCTGCCTTTATTATAAATAGTGTTTTGAGTTTGTGATCTTATTTTCTTGTTGTGACAGAGGCGAAGTTAACTTAGCAAAACTTGTTAAAATTGGAATACCTTAATGTTTTAAACTTAGAAGTTAGATATGCTATTATAAATTTAAAATAACCTGACTGTCTCACTAAAGAATGTTGAAGAGATGTTGTATGGTTCAATGATATGAAAAATTTTCTTTGAATTGATGTTTAATTCATAAAAAAACTTTATTACACTGTGTTTAATAAAGTTAAATTAATGATACAAATGTATTGGTATAGGTACATTACTACAATTCACTTATTAGGTTTCAAAAAGTAAGAGAAATTTTATTTAGGTTTATTATAAATTATTTAATTACAGTATAATCTCCCTCAACTTAGTGCGAGCTAAGTACGACCATACGAACTTTTAATATATTTAACATTGATAGCACTGTACTGGCCCTTTGAAGGAATATCAGTCAGGTGCCACGATGGGAATCTTAATGTTGAATCGGTAAGATTTTCCCTAAGCCAATTGTCTGCTTGATCCATCATTTCACTATCAAAGTAATCTCTCCAGCCCCCTACTTTACCTGAAAAAAAAAACAAAGAAAATTAAAACAAATTGGCAATACCAAAAACATAAATTTATCATTAATAAGAAAATAAGAATTTATAATGATACAAAACTACGCAATGACAATACGGCTGATCGTTGAACCGCCGCATTACAAAACGGCCGTTTTTCAAAATGGCTAGCCGTAATGTAATACAGCGGATTATACAATTCGCCTGCGACATATGTATATGTATATCGAATCGATCTATATTTTTCTAGAATTAACATTTAGCTTATGTCCTAGTCGGCAAATAGAGAAAAAAAATAAAAATACACACCTTTTCTAACAAACGGGGCTTCTCCATTTACTAGGAAGTCGATTTTTCCCAAAACAACTTTATTTACAGACTGATTGTTTTTGAAGTTTTTGAAACTGAGATGATCGCAAAGTTTCTGCACTTGCTCGCCAGTGACTTCTTTATCTAGAAATGCTGCCACTCGTTCCACTACAGACGGCAAATCCTAAAATTATTAAAGTATTTATATTGCGCACTGCGCCGTCGGTGTTTATTAAAAAATAGTGTATAATGACTCTTTGGCGCCATATAATATAATAATTAATTAATAGTGATTCGGAAATTACTCTTGATGTTTCGTTATTTAGTTATTAGTTATTTTTGAAATAAAAATAATTTCGAGATCATTACGTGCATAATATAATCGTGGTTGATTTTCTTTGTGGAACTGAATGTAAGGATATCAATAAAAATGTACAATTAGTTGTATGCAAACGAAAGAAAACTGACCTGTGATAATTCCTCATAGAATAGAAATAAAAGATTTGGATGATGCCTCAGTTCCCAAGCCTCTTTGACGTGTTCCAAGATCGGTGCATAGTGATCTGCAGTTATTTAATTATATATTACAATCTAACCGGTATTTATTTTATGTAAAAATAAAAATTTACTTGTTTATCTTCATAAAATCAAATCAATCTTACAATAATTAATATTGAATGTTTACAGATATGAATCTTAATATCTTTAAGCATTCGATATTTATTTTAGTGTGCTTTAAGCTTGTTTATGACGGTTGTCAATTACTTTATTGAATTTATGTATTATCATATTTTCGTTGTCACGAGTGTGTTGCCGGCCTTTGAATTACACAATAATGTAAAATTTCTACGCGAAAATAACATAACATAACAATGCTGTACTCACGTAGTCCTCTTATTAAATAGTTCCAATACGTTTTAAAATCTTCCGGGGCGCCCTGAGTCTTGTACAACCTGCAGAGATGGTAATGCGATACCGCGGCATCTCTTGGGTCTCTCGCAACGTACACCACTTTAGTATCTAACAGCCTCCGTGGTAGCAACGATAGTGGTAAGTGGGTCTTGATGAAACGTGGTGATGGTATTCTAGCGGCTTTTGTAACACTCGTAAGGTTAGCTGATTGTACAATTTCCAATTTTTCCGCACAATTTTGGGTACCTTCTAGCATTTTTCTTTCGTTTTCTGGGTGGACAAGGATTGAAAATCTGCAAAGTTTGTGGCTAATTAATAAATTTGTTGTTTAAGTTGCACCAGGCCACCAGATATCATTTTTTAAGGATACAATCAGAAGTGGCCTTAGCGTATGTATAGACCTGGGAGTTTGGGACGATAGCGAAGACCCAATTGGATGATGGACTAAAACTCTACGCTTATCTCGATCCCGTCTTAACGCATAGCGGGACCTGGTCTGGACCTAGGTCCACCATCTATAGTTACTAACTTAAACTACTTAGTTGGTCTGAGCGACACATATCTACTTTGAAGTGGCAAATATATGGTGAATGATACGCATGCAAAATTTTTAATAAATGGTCAGGCACCAGCTTTAAATCTTTGAAATAAATAATATCTGGCAACTTCGGGATTTTGCAGTAGGTGTCTATAAAATATCTATGTCTTTTAAAAATTCACTTACTCAAGAAATGGAAATCTGTTTGCTAGCGGTTTGCTCTTCGCAGTTTCAAAATTTAAATCATTTTTCAATAACCAGACAAGTTCTTGGGTCCACGTCGTTCCTGTAAATTGAAATTATTACAAAAGTATTAAAACTTAAATATTTCTACGACTTTATCTCCGTCTTTTTTCTCTAACATTTAATATGTTGTCGTCGCAAAATTTAAATTTATATAATACGAGTATGTGGATACTTATAATTTATAAAAATCCTTAGTTGTTTCTAATGTTAAGGTCAACGAAAATAATCTTTAATCTCCCAAAAAATTGAATTCGCATTTATAAGCAAAAATACAAACCGGATCTCGGGTATGTCACCACATAAATGTCATCTGGTTCTACCGCCATATTGGATATGTCTTCCGCTTGTTCCTTGTATTTTTGGGGAAAGAAAAATCCCTTTGGACCGACACGTACAAAGCCGGTTAATTCCCCTAGAATATAATTATTGATATGTAACGATTTATTACATATAAATAAAAATAAAAACGTTTTTAACTTATACTTGATATTTTAAAATTCTAATACTAATATCTCTTAAATTCAAGCGAATACAAACAAAACATAAATATTGAAACAATAAAACAAATCTACTCTTTTGCTTACTCTACCATTTATTTATTTATATACCTGTATAGTGTTCCATTAATTCCATTGCCAGGTTTTCTTCAACATCTTCAATCTCGAACGGAAACGGTATCCTAGCCATTGTACCGCTTGAACCAAACTTTGAATAACAAATGTACGAAAAAGAGTTAATTGCACAAGCTTATGATAAATTCTTGATAACATTTTGCCAAATATACTACTGTTAATAAACAATTATGCTGTTATCAATTTCTCAGCATTGATGAGCTTTAACGAACGTTTTTTGACCCCAGATAACAAGGGTTTTCCCAATTTCATCTCTTAAGGATATAATTTTTAAACAAAATATATTTTGTATTTACGTACCATCAATATCTTACTTCCATCTTAAATCCTCTTTAAATTAAATCCTTAGAATTTAAACGATTCTATCATTAACATGACAATGATTTTTTTAGGTTTCATAAATTGCAAGTAGGTATGTATTTCATATACCACAACAAATTTAGGGGTCCTACTCTCATATACCTACACAAATCAAAATGCAAATTCAATTCCAATATTTTATTACGTTAAACACATTTCTAAACTAAAACTCTTCGGTATCCGACGATGCTGTGACTTGCGACGGAATGGAGTCCTTCACGGAGTAATCCGACAGAGTTTCCACGTCTTGAACACCAATTATATTTGTGAGTAACTCCGTGAACGTTATTTCCTGAAAATTATTTGTTATTTCAATACCAAATTTAAATGTATCTTCATTCAACTATGCTACTTATAGTAAAATTTTTGAATCGTTTTGATATTACGAAAGAAATTTCAACAATATTTTGTTGTTTTTTGTTTTATTAAAGTTTTAGTCCACTTATTAATTCCAGTATTATAACGAGATCTCTGATTTTAAGACACTTTAACCGAAATTAACCACCACCAAAATATAAAAAAGAACAAGGTATTACGGTTTGGTTTAATTCTCCCACAATCTACTCGTTTAAAATGCGTTAAAAAATTAAGTTTATTTATTGTCAATTTATAACGTGTCTTTAGCACTACCTCTGGTAAAAATGAGAAGTCTTCTTCTTCCATAGCTGCTCGCTCCTCAAAAGACTGCCCATAAAGAATTGACAGCAAATACCAGGTCAGTTGGCGAGAAAAGCGCTCCCCTAAAATGAACAATAATCCAAAATGTAGATAGGACAATATAAAACGTTATTGTTATTTCATATTATAATTCATAAGCTTAACCTATCTCCATATTTTTAAACTTCAAAACCAAGTATTTTAGCCTTCGTATATAGGAAAAGTGATCATTAGGTACCCATTAGACGAACGTCATGCTTAAATCAAACGTCTAGTTGAAAGCGAATAGAGTCGCTAGGGCAAAAGTAAGTAAGTAAGTTCTATCATATATCACATTCGACCTTTCAAACAAAATAACCTACATGGCTTAACCACGTGATGCGTTTAAATTAACGGATTTATACGTCTTTGGCAGAGACGTTAAGCTTAAAAATATATATACTTATTTTAAGAAAGCATCATTGGATTATTTTCTATACGTTCAATAACTCGTAACTAGCCATTCTGATTCAAGAGCTGCACCAAATCTTCCTGGTATATAACGAACTCATTCTCTCGATTAAGCGAGGCGAAGTATCGGAAAGCGTTGCGTATTTTCCTGCAGCTCTCGGGGAACGCGGGCCGGTGGTTCAGGTACAACTTAACGAACTCTTCGAAATCAATCTCCATTGATGGAGATTTTTGATAGATTTTGTACTTCGCTTCAATCAAGAGGTTTTCCACCTGGTATTGGAAAAATTAAAGTATGTCATTTTGTACTTTTTAAAAGTGTTTAAATGTTGTACTCTTGCTAAAAAAAAAGTAAAAAAGCTTGCTATTGTTGTTCTTGTGATGCAGCCAGTGCACTAAGTGCTAAGTCTTAGTAACGAGTCTCCTTTTCCCCGAATTATCACCGGGGTAAAATTTTTATGAAATATTCGGAAGAAGATTCCAGAATTTCGCGGTTAAATAACTCTTCTCTTTAAAAAAAGCACTACGGAATTAAATTTAGGTCAATAAGAGATTTTGCCTCGTAATCAGACGGGAAGTAGCCCAGCGCTCTCATCAAGTCCGGTAGCGAGTCTATCGGTATATAATCCTTGACCTTCCTCATTGTGGGCGAGAATGTTCCCTGGCAAAGTATCTGGATGTAGTAGAACAGGTCTCGAACTTCGTGGAAGAGCCAGCCGGGACGCCCGTTCTCGATCAGGCAGTAATAGGGGTCTAAGTCGCCGCCACCTTGCTTGGTTGTTAAGTCTACGGACCTGAATTTACAGACTAAGTTGGCAACGTTTAGACGATGATGCGACACTCAATTACGCTAAGTCAAGTTATCAAGATAAAAATAAGTTACAAGAGTTTAAATTTACTTTGAACTTTGTGGTTGAATAATATTAAGATTTGGTATTTTTTTGAATATTTATTTGTACCTACATTCATGTGGCAAACGACTCAATCTAAAATAGTTTAAAACTTACGCGAAAAGCTATAACATAAATAAATGGCTTAGCAACAAGTGAAAATAATAATCGTTATTGTATTAATATAATTAATAGAATAAGTTAACCTGTAATTTGCCGCCCATTGGTAGATACACGTGTCCTTGGCTCCAATGGTAAATAACGTGCCAGAGTCTTCACGATAGCTCATACCAGTCACCTCAACAAGATTTTAATAGATTAAATATTATTCAACTTATAATATAAAATAGTATCCTTTGGTCATTGAACCATGCCGTTAAGCATAATTTTGCCGGCTCATACAGGTACTACCCTGGTACCACCTTCCCACAGAAAATCCGGGAAAACCACCGTAAGTGTTCTTACTTACGGAGGTAAAAATCCGGTCTAGTAGGAATACTGGAATCACATTTCTACCTCAATGTTCCATTCGCGCTCTCCTTTATCCTTTATGCCTTTACTACGTAAATATTTTCGTAAGGTTTCAACATACGAATAGTCTGCGCGGCAACCAATCAGTTGTTTTTAATCGTCTAAACATTTCAGAATAATTTACTAATAATTAATTAAATAATTTACTTGAATAGGATGTCCCAAAAGTCCGATATGTTTCCAAGGGTTGCCATCCAATGGCAGTTTTTGTAAGCCGATAACATTTTTTGTAGCAAACAGGAGATATCTCTCGTTTTCTTCACTATTCATTTTATGGATGATTTCAATTCTACATACAGGGTGGTCAAACCGGGGACCGAGGACTGTAGATAATGTCATTGTGGTTGCGTAATTCACTATCTTGTATTTATGCTAGAATTAAAAAAAAAACAAGCATTAAAAGAAAATATAATGGACCTTACGATATTGATATTGCAGATATTCAAATATAACTTTTGGAAACAAGTTTAAATCAGTTTATTAATTTAACCTTTATTTCAATAATTTGCTAGACGTTTCCAGTGTTCCTACTCGTATTATTATTAAAACAAATTTTCAACACTTTATTATTCCAATCTTCAAGCCGTTCAGTCTATAGCGATGAGCAATCCATTGACGACTTACCGTTAAGCCCCAAAAATTCGAAGTCGAGACATAGTATAATAGTATAAGCTAAGTCTCCAATTAAAGTCCCATTCAGAATTCGCATTAGTTGAGGTCACTACATTTACGTCAACATCACATCACCTTTTCAAAAGAACTCAAAACAAGCATACCCCATCATTAGCTACGAGTATCATGGGTATGTTGGTTCGGCACGTCTCGGGATCTACTTCTGGAGGGGTCGGCCAGGGCACGCCGGCTAACGGCACTTCCGACTGGTCAAACCTGGCATAATCAAATCTTAATTTTCCTAACAAGTAAGTTGTAGGTGGTAATCTATAAAAAAGAGATAATTTGCAAAATTCGAGCCACTGAATGTACCTATTTATAAAGGACCCATCAAAAAAAGGTCAAGAATTCTTATACTCTTAAGAATAATTTTAAACTACATTAATTTCAAAACCCCCCATCTTCTGTTTAAGTGAATTAATTAAAACTAAAATAGCGCTAAATGAATTGTTTTTACACAGCTACCATCCAACAACATTACCTATCCAAGCTAAGTATCTCCAGATACTCATCGGAGCTTTCTCCCACATCGTACTCCACCATGATGCGGTCAGCTCCGAGGGACACGAGCTTGTATTCACCATTATCATTCTTCTGTGGCATGAAGAATAGAGCAGTAATGTCCTTGTAGTGCGCTCTGTGCTTGCCAACGAAATACCATTCGAAGCTGTTGCAATCGTATTTGTATACGCAGACTGTACGACCAACGTCCTGTAGAGAATAGTCGTTTTTCTTTTTAAACTTAAGTGTTTTAAAATGCAAAAGTAGAGACCAATTTTTTGAGATTTGAAGTTACAAGTAATGAATGACCATATATCTTTAAGATAGTGAAATAAGTAAATTCAAATATTGAAAACCTCTGTCAAATTTTATTTTAGTTAATACGAGAATCGAGAATAATTAATCAGTAATTATTAAATTGGAAAACAAGAAAATCGAAAATCTATTTACACCTTAGACCTTGTAATTTGACGGTTTTTTTAAATAAATTGTTTATTCTGCTGCGATGATTAACTGGTAACTATTACATCAGAAGCGGAACTACTTACAGAAAAAGCCAAAGTGAGGGAATCGCTGCTATAACTCATTTCCTTGATAGCGTGCGATGTGTCTTTGAACGGAGTCGGCGTAAGAATGTCGATGGTTACTGGGTCCAGGAAAAGTAACTCGCCTGTATCTAAACCGCACGCCAGATGTAGCCCTTAAAATTTATATTCGAATCAAAAATTTCCAACATTATAGAGATATCTATAATGTTGGAAATTTTATTCGGAGATAAAATTGATAAATTCAAAGCACACATCTTGTTTCCCAAATAGTACTAACACTTTTTTTATTTAAAATGTTTATTTTATCGTAACACATATCTCACACGTACTGAATAATTAATAATTATTAGGTTTTGAATAATAATAAACAACAATAATATGAATTAGGTTCGCTGGCTAAATTATACATTCCCAATGAATACCTGAAGGCGAGTACTTCAAGCACGTTACAGAAAGTTCTGGATAGGAAACTAGGTAGTCCCCGCATATGGAGTCATCGTCAGGCGGCGTGACCACTTTGAACTTGTCGCGTAGGTCGAGTCGCGCGAACAGCTTGTGGTACTGGTAGTTGTGCAGCTCCACGATGCCCTCCGTGAAACCCACACAGAAGAAAGGCCTAGAAACTTCTAGCGTTTTTCGATTACAGAGCATAGTTTGACATTTCGGCCAATGTCAAAATAAACAGTGACTGATAAGTATAACTATGTATTGCTGAAAATTTATTACATTCAATTTGTATTTCTCATTATGTTATGGATTAAACATGTTTTAATTATTGACATGTACATAAGTTATAGACCTAGTTTTTTCATTTACTGAGCATAGTGCGACATTTTGAGGAATATAAAATAAAAAAAAAAAAAACATTTGTTAATTTTCTGTCATCGCACATGTAATCCCATCAAGCAAAAGCACATCTTACTTTTGAGAGTGCTGTGCTATATGAATAAACTGAATGTTGAAATATTCAACGTTAATTATTATGCCACATAATGCGCCCTAGATATATAATTGTTAAACTAGATTATTTACATTCATTTACATTACTTCAGCTGACATTATTTAGCCTTAAATGGTATTTTTCTGGAGCCGGCGAATTCAAATTGAAATGAGCGTACTACAGCTGATCAAGTGTCATTTAGAAAACGGTTCTCAAATTGTGAGGCTACGGACTTTTTAAAACATGGATGACACGGCGAAGTGTTAATATAGACGATATAAGAAATAATATGAAAATCAGAAATGAGAAAGCCATGATTACTTATTAATAACATTTCTAAATTATAACAGTACAAAACTTCAATAATATAATTAGGCAATAACTAACGACTTACTTTTCGGGATGCACAGTTAGTGTTAGGGCTAACATTATTTTGTTATCCAATATCGTTAACAACGTCTCTGAGGTAAAGTCTACAAATACCACACCCTCATTGTAAGAGCCTAGGAAATAATTTATTTTAGGTTATTTTTACAATATTCCACGGTTATTTTAAACGATGTATGTTCACCTGCTTTTAAGACGGAGATCTTTCAATATTTTTCAGGTAGGTGATATATTTATATTTTAAAGCTTATGATGGTCTCGAATCGACAGTTTCCTATTGGTAATGGTTTTTTTTAAATAATAATAATAATTTATTTATATTTCACAATATTTTTTTTCATTACAAATCGTATCAGTAGATCCACTAACAAACCAGTCCTACTTTAAAACGTCAAATATACTGAGAGAGATGATAAGGCTATTTTTATTCTCTTTATAGGTTTCCTACTTAACTGATTCATTTGTATACTTAATAGATCTTACTTAGCACAAAATCCCTGACCAGAAAGGGCTTATTAGCGGTAGTTGCGTCAGATGGAATAGTCTTCTTCATCAGCTTCTGTCGACGCAGTCCTGTCTCCGGATCCACGCCAGGGTTCAGCTTCTCAAAGCATATGCACTCTTTTTTACCTATAAATGGATTTTACATGTTATTCATAATTTTTGTTATGTTAATAATTATTCGTAGCATGGCAAAATAAGGATGTGTTTATTATATTAATTACTAGCGGACATAATGGGGCATAATGTTAACAATCCTTTTCTATATAGCCTATGACACTCAGCAATATCGGATTTCTGTTGGTGAAAGAATTTTAAAAATCGGTTCAGTGGATCCCGAGATTACCCCCTTACAATTTAACAAACTCACAAACTTTACTTCTTTATAATAATAGTATAGATTAACAGATTTACGGATCGGACCCTAGTTTCTTAGCACCCTGTGTAATAATAGTTATTATTATTATTATTATTATAAAATTAATAGGTACAGATAATGGTAATGATCGATCCTCTCGGAATCTGTGCTAAAATAGCTTGATATTTAGAATAACTGTAGTAAGATTAAATACACTTAGGGTCCAAAATCTTGTAGCTCCTCTTGACCATGTCGAAGCTCATGCCCCGCACGGAGTCCATCTGGAAGCCGTGGACCCAGTACAAGAGCAGCAGCTGCTCCGTGTAGAACCGGATCTCTCCGACATCATTGCCCGTAACCACTACACTGAAGTTGCAATATTATGGTTAATTTTTTTTTTAACGGATAGTATAAAGAGTTTGTCATTCGGCTGGTTTTTTTTTGTGTTGTGAACTTAAATTTTGGCTGAGTGATCCGATTTTGATATTTTTTAATTATAAGTAGATGATTATGTATGTGAGGACCATACTCTCATTTTCGTCTTATTTCTTCAATTATATAAGTTCTTAATACAATTATAAGGTATCAAATTTGCATCAAAAATATTATGGAGAATACTTTTGAAACTTCAAACATTTCTTTATCTAAAGTTTGTTTATTTCTTAGGTTACAATAAGGATATCTGTTCGTTCAAACCAAAAAATTACCCCCCAAAAAACATTTCTTACCCATCCACACTCTTAATAACATTGATCTTCTTGCTTTCCACCTTCAAGATCTTTATGAACCTGAGACTCTCATAGTCCATTTCCACCTTTTCTTTCAGCCCTATAGCATACCCATACAAAAGGATAGCTCCGCGACTCGAGCCCACCAAAACTTGGCTCTTGGTAAACGTGAAACAAGTCAATTTTCCAACTTCAGAAGAAATCTTTCGAGTTGGCATACGGATTTTAAGTTCGTAGTCATCAGTCTCTTTGACAATACCTCTTTCAACAACGAATATTTTCTGTAAATACGTTACGTTCTTTTAATGTAATATGCTATAGTTTTTTGTAGTATTTAGAAAGATAGGACTACTTAAAAACCGATTCCAAGAGAGTACCTGTAGCCAGGTTTAATAAGAGACAAAAGCATAAGTTTTAATTATTTTTTTTTACCAACCTTTGCAACACCAATCCATATGTCTTGTTTGGTGAGTAATAGAAACTGTAGACTGTTATGTGGATTGAAATTCATGTCGATGACGCCGCCTCGAGGTATCTCTACCTCCAACGTGGCTGAGAAAATTGTTTAAATACATATAAGTAAACGACAGTTATACAAATCAATGTTATAATTCAATGAGACTACACTAGTCTATACGTAAGTTTTAAATACAAATCGCGTTGGATTTAATAGCATAGTCTTTCTTTAGGGTTTCGTATGAAAGAACTTCTAATCTATAAATAGGATCAGTACTCTTTCTTGTACTTTTCCAATTTTTTTATTTAAATTATAACTGAAAATACGGAAAAAAAATAAAATAAAAGGTTTTTCATATATTGCGTTCTTTTAAAATGAAAGAGAAATTTCCAATTCAGTATCAGACATTAATGCACGTGATAAATATGATGTGGTAGTACCACAGACCAAGGGCTAACAAAATTCCTTAACTTTATTTCTATTAGACCATACCATGAGGAACATCCAGGCCGAACGACCATATCCACCAGTAGAGCATAGCCTGATCGTGATACGACAAAGTAAGCAGGTACTTCGCGTCTGCACTCATTGCGACTTTAGCGAGCCTACTCGCCCCGTGGGGAGAAAATATCGTCTTTCGCGGGAAGAAGTCTTCGCTATCCCATATTATAATAATGTTCTCGGGACCAGAATCGCCTGTCACTAGCCATTTTCCCTGCGCATCTGTTGCTATATGGGCTACTACATGCCTCTGTGAACATACCATGGGTATTTAATTTCGCAATCGGTGAGAATATTTCAGCCCTACTTGTCTGTTACGCATGACATTTGGTACAGGGATTGTCTAGAGCCTGAGGAAAAACATGGGCTGCTTTTTAACTTGAAAAAAAGATTATAAGAGGGGGGGGGAAAGTCCACATGGACGTAGTCGCGGGCAACAGCTAGTATATAATAATATTACTAACTGAAAAGTTATTTTATTATTTTTATTTTAATACACACCATATAGGACTTTTTTTTAAACAAACTTACATGTCCCTGTAAAATCCTCATTTGTTCCTTGCTCCAATCGTAGACAATTGCGTTGTTCCCCGCCGCGTAAAATATGTCGGTTCTATCCTTGTCATTCAGATTGATGATACTAACTTTAGGATTATAGCCGTATACCCACCGTAGGTTCTATAAAATCAGGTAATTTAATACGAAGTGGTTCGATATTTATTCATGCATAAAGCTTACATATTTTAAATATTATACAATATTTATTATACAATAAATATCACATTAAACGCCAGTATATCTATTAATCACAAGCTCTATTAAACACTGGTAAGCTTATCAATTATTAAAACTTATAAATCATCTAAACGGACACAATAACACAAAAACCAATCAAAAATATTAATACGGGATATTAATAAGTGCTTTATAAAGATTTGGAAAACACCGTCCACCTAAAAGCCTTTTGTTCATCTTACTGACTCCAAAGAAGAAGAAATTTCGACTCAACTTGGTCCTTATTTAATTTAATTGTATCAAGGGAACTCACGAAAGGTGTCGGCTTATAATTGTAGTCTCCAAATTCAGCATGTTTCCTGATCTGTGAGAGAGATAGGGTGTACATTTTCCGAAGGTCTCCTTCACTCATACCAGCTCTTATGTTGGGCAGAGAGTGGAACTTCTCGAGGGATTTCGAAGCCTGCATTTCTAAGTAGTTATTTACCTAGGTTTATTTGAATAAATAAATAATTTATTTTATTGTAATGACAAATTCAATACGTAGTGTTGAAATACTTCATTTAAATGTCAAATTTCAAATAAAAAGGCTCAAATAGTCTAATATTAAACAAATTGGCTTTCTTCTATCAATGTATGCCAAAATCTTTAAAACGTCGAAAAACCGATTTTTATGCGGTGATTATCATATAGATTGAAGAGGAAATTTGATGAGTATTATTTTATGCATAAATGCGAGAAAACCGAGGGTGCAGCTCATAATATTTAAAAATGAAAAGTTTGTTTATTTGTCTGATCTAACTAGCCCCTGAAACTGTGTTGGGTTGTAATTTTATTTACTGCTTAGGAATGTTTAATAATCTGTTCAATTACTACATTCTTACTCATTAAATTACATTCTAATAAAGCCTTTTCTAGCTCTATGAAGCTCTAGATTTCTGAATTATTAGTGATAGCAGGCATTTTTCCTTGAAGTTCGTCTGAAGGAAGGCCAGATGTAAAGTTAAGTGCCGATTTGGTCTCGAAATGTGCCCTGTACGAGCCATCCCGACCTTAAAACTAAAATTATATGTTAGTATCACATCGTTAATAGGCATCAAGTAATGGCGCCAGCATGAATCTTGACGAATCCTGATCGTAGTTAATGATATTGGATACGTTTGCTATCATCGAAAGTCGCATTCATTGAAAATATTAGTAATTAGCTCTCATTGAATTGCTGATAAAATTCAATAAAACTGCATTTCCGCAAATTTTAAATAAGAGTTATTACTCATATCCGTCGGGGCGTTAACATTGTTTTATTTATTGTGTATTATCTACTGTCAAAGTTCAAGTTGGATACACTGTCGTCATTCAGTTTCTTGGTCATCATGAATACGTACGTGGTGTTGTGGCTTCTGTACAGTTCAGTGACTTGCCGAACGATATTTAGGGAAGAAAGTGGATTGTCTGATAGCTCTGTGGTTAGTGTTATCTATGGATTTTTGGCGGGTTATCGTGTGCCCCATTTTTTTAATTATAAACAAGCGCAAGGCGTAAACATGCCTAACCTCTTAGGTATTTCAGTTATAATCAATTTCCTTTTTTTTATTACGTTATGTATGGATTAAAATATGGGATACACCTTCTCTGAATCTTGAGACTTGTCTTTCGGAGTCTAAATATAATGGTTATTTTAGCGAGGATAAATTCTTAAAAAGCTAAGGCATATTGCTTTTAATTGTAATTTTTTATGAATATGCCGCTATATAATATAGATAAATATGCCGTCTCTGATAGTTTGCGGTGATAGTATAGTCAAATAGGTAGAATATAGCAATGCCAATGTATTCCAATATTTCCGTCGTACTGCCTTGGCACTTATTAAAATTTCACTTTTGGGCGAAAGCCTCCTTAAAATTATAATCATTGAACTCGATGACATTGTATGGACTAGATTTTTTCACCATATTATATTAAGTATCCTTTTACCAGCTATTTGTAATTTATTTACCTTGCATAAAAACCATCTATATTTTAAATTTGTTTGCTTGAATTTTAGCGGGACTTCCTAACACGCTATGGCTACCTACCGGAAAGGGAAAAGGGAATCGATTTTACGTTCACCAAACAAGCGATAGCTGAGGGTGTGAGGAAAATGCAGATCTTTGCGGGGCTGCCCCCCACGGGAGAGATCGATAAGGAGACAGCAAAAGTAAGAAAAGAGTTTCAGAAGTCATTATTGACATGTACCTATATAGAAGTAACTTTAACTAAAAACATTTTAAAACGAACTTTGCATTTGTTTATATTTAATAACATAAGTGCCTCGCAGATTTCCCTTTCCCGGAACATTACCGGAATGCAAAGTACCCTGTTTTAATCCAGGGTAATACCTATCTATATATACCAAATTTCAACTTAATCGGTCCAGCCGTTTTAGGGTGAAAGAATAACAAACATACAAAATTCTCACAAACTATCACATTTATAAGTGATAAGGACTGTAGTATCGTGTTGCCCGGTTTCACCTGCAACCAGAAGATAAGATAGGGTAGATTCTCTCCCACAGATTCGGGGTAGATATATATAATTATATAATAATAATAATATAATAATATATATTCGGGGTAGAAATGTAATTAAATTACATACATTATCATTTTTGTTTCGTAGCTGTTCAAAAAACGTCGATGCGGTGTCAAAGACCTGTTGCCTAAAAACAAATTGCGAAGGAACAAAAGATACTTCTTGCAGCAGGGATGGGATAAGAAG